>JAZHYW010011064.1:0-277860 GCA_037355805.1 Ixodes ricinus | reverse complement strand
GCAGCCGCTTGGGTGGCTGGAACGACTAGGCCATTCTGTCGACGTCAGCCTCGCCGTAGCTTTGCTCGTCCCGGAGACGAACTACGTCACGATTGCGTTGGATGTCACGTGCTCTCTGCTGGCTGTTCTCCAAGCGCTTGCCAGAGTGGGCCGTTTACAACGAAAAATACAGCCACCAGGCTCAAAAATACAAACGTGCGATTGTCATTTACGGATATTGTGGATCATATACAACCTATTTTTGAACACGACGGGTATATTTCAAATTTCGTTCAAGCACCCCTTTACAACCGCCACCCTTTCTGCTTTGTCTCTCTATCTCATCTTTCTTTTATTCGTCACGCTTCTCCGTTTCACCTTAGATGGAAAGCAGCGGACCCAGCAAGTCATCTTAACCAATCCAGAGCTGTGAACAGATCACGCGACCACGTACTAGCATATCGCAGCACCCCCCCCCCCCAGTGCCATGTGACACTCGCATGTCGAAATGGCACTGGACGATTTCTTGAGCATCAACTGCAGTCCATCATAAAGTGAAACAGAGCATATAACTGTGGAACCTCCTCCTCTACCCTTTCACGCCATCCTCGCCCTCTCCTGATAAATCCGGATGCGGGAAAGTTGGCCATTTCGGGACTCCAGAGCGATCTGCGCGTTCCCACAATTTCTAACCCGAAGCTCGCCGCGGGAATTGTTGTATCACCGCAGCGAAGGTTAAGCCCCCGGAGAATTAGGTTGGCCCGAAATCCCCACGAGTTTCTTCCGATCCCCTTTCCCCCTTCCGGCGCGGAATTCGATTTAAAGTGAAGTGTCGTTGATGGAGCGCCTGGCGCTGCTCGGAGAGTCCTACGGCCGCGCTTCCGAAGAGTCTAAAGAATGCAGTGGCAGGAGGAGCCATTCGATTCGAAGAGGGATACCGCGCGGAGACGCTGTAATTAATGCATATATCGGAGAAGGCCGACTCGGTCCAATTAAAACTCAATGAATGCGTGAGACAACTCACGGAGGTTGAGCTCGAGGTCCGTTGCGTATACGTTGGAGAGTTTCTCACACAATGGACCACTTTTTCAAAACCCCGTCGAGCAACATTGGCGGCCGCCATTGCATACGCACGAAGCGTGTGATTGGATCCGAGTCCTCGCCGAACGCTGACGTCAGCACTCGTGTCCAATAGACCACTTCCAAAAATCCCTGCCTGCAACACTGCGCGCTTGCACTATAGGAACTCTTCGGCAATGGAGAGGAGCTCTGGCTCGACTAATGACTAGTGGGCAGACCTAAAGTTAGCTGCGTTTGTCTCCGCTGCGCTCGTCGAACGCGTTAAGGCTGAACTCCACGGAGCGAAGTAGCCGACGAATAACTGACGAGCTTCGCCCGACGGCACGCTCGCCTTGCGCGCGACGTAGCAGCCATCGCGCTGATGCCACGGGCAAGATCGTGATGGGGTGCCGTGATGGGATGTCGTGAATTGAGGATGGTTGGATAGAAACCGAAACGGTGGCCTAAAAGGTACCCAAGATGCTTTGCGCGCCCCTACACCGCTAGGATCGCATCGATCTTTCAAGAGGTCTATTGATGTCTCAGACATCAGGGTGCGTGCCCAAACAATGGCTGACTCGGATAACTGACGTAGCAGCTATACTCTCTCCAGGTTACTAGATTACCTCAGTTGCAGAACTCCCGCGGAGGGGGTACTCCCCCCCCCCCCCCCCTTACTCACCTCAGTCCACCTCCCGCCGTTTAAAGCGACATCTGGATTTTTGTTTTAAATGAAACTGAAGAAACAGATTCAACCACTTAATAGCAGGAAGGCGACAGGTGCAGATGATATATCCAACGAGTTCCTCGAGGCACTTAAAAGAGAGGCAGTAGAAAACCTTAGATTACAGTATATTTTAATACTATCCTCGAATCAAAAGACATACCAAAGTCCTGGAAACAAGCAAAAGTGAAGCTACTTTACAAAGGAAAAGAAGCAGAATTCGAAAACCTTAATGCCTACAGACCAATATCAATATTGAAGAATGTATACAAGCTGTTCACAAGCATAGCTAATGCTAAACTACAAAACTTCTTAAAAAGAAAAAACTCTTCACCCAGGTTTCGAATAGATTCCGGCATAAGAGAGGTACAAGGAATAACTTATTTACGTTGACCCAAGCCATCGCGATGAAAACCGTACAATACTCCCAGCTGTTCTTCGTATTTTTAGACCTGGAGAAAGCATATGTACGTTTGGATCACATCAAACTCTATGGGAAAAAATCAAGCGAACTGAAGAACGACAGCATCCAACTCTTGAGGAGCTTATACAGGCGATTTGAAGCCTGCTATGCACTACCAGTGCCGGTAACTATCGGACTGAGGCAGGGTGCCCCTGTCACTGAAATTTTTCAACATGTACATTAACGACCTTCTCAGCTGGCTAGGGTTACAGTTCAGCACAATCACCAAGAGAGGAGGAAGGAATATACACGCATCCCATGCGTTCGCAGACGATGTGGTTCTCATCACAGAGTCTGCAGCCGACATGCAACACACGATGGACATCTGCACACAAGTGCAGCAAATGAGACAACCTCATATTCAACCCGCAAAAGACACAGTGGATGAGCTTCAATACAAATGTCAGGCCCAAACTTCTACCTCCAAAACCAATTTGAAAAGAAAACACCAGCCTACAAATATCTTGGTGCAACAATAACGAGCGAGAATGACTACCAGGCTTAACACAAGAAAATGTAATAACCAAGTCAATCAAACTAAAGATGGTGGTGTGGCACCTTGCCAGACAGTCTCATAACAAATACTCAGTTGGGAGAGTGTTATCGAAGGCGATTGCAGTCCCGGCCGTGACCCACGCGATTGACGCGCTTACGTACAGCGAGGCAGTACTGAAGGGCCTAGACCGACACCAGTACAAACTGGGCAGATGGGTCCTGGGAGGGAACAGCTGCACAGCAAGTGCAACAGTCACCGGCGGAATGCGGTGGTACACCCACGAAATCAGAGAGCCAGATCGAAGCTAGCATACATGGGTAGATTTATGTTTATGCCCCACGAGAGTTACGCACGAAAAATGTACTTTTACACCCGCTATCAGGGAATAAGAACAAGTTAGATAAAAAACAAAAAAAAACTCGAGGAACATAATTACCAAATTCAGTCTAAGCACTCAGAGACCGCTGGTGACGACGGAGAGAGAGTGGACGAAGACGGTTCGAGCTGACGTCGACAGAGGCTGGATTTGAACAATGGCGAAAGCAATGGCGAAGGAACAGCCTAACGCTCTGCAGGAAGTACAAAGTGAACCGGCACCGTACGGACAGTACAGGTGGGATAGATCCAGCGCACTGCTACTTCAGGCATGAACCGGCTCCTTCCTGACCCAGAAGCAGAGATACGAACTTCAAGGCGACGACCCAATATGCACATTTTGAGGTAAAGACGAGGAGATTCTGGAACACGCCTTGACCCAATGCAGACGCCTCGCGTACGCTGAGAGAAACGACCAGCGGTGCAGTGTGGGACGGGCCTGGGCGGCGGGGATGAGGGCAACGAAGGTGCCGAAGATCCCGAGGATCTTCTTCTGCATCCTTCCGCCCGGAAGGACGCGCAGAAGACGCTCGGAGCCACGAAGCGCCGCCTGGTGGCATGGGAAGGGCTTGCCGCCACCAAGGCACCTCTGCAACGCGGGAGATCGTGTACTGCTGTGCCCTGAGCAGTGCACAGCAGAAGTGGCTTTATTTTATTTTACTAGGGTACCAGAGGCACGGAAGGGCACCCGCCCTGTTCTAAAGGGTTTTGGTCCACCTGACATACTGTGTGTTCCATAGAGTACGGTTGCACGCCATCTGGACGCTGCGCTTCGACAGGTATGTATTCTATCACGCGCGCTTCCGGGATCTCCGAGGCCATGATTACGTAGAATACACTGCGGTTACCATACAGCTCACCGGCGCAATGAAATGCGCCGGTGGGCTACTATGGAAGTTATAGTTATACAAAATATACAACAAGTTATAAAACAAAATGGTTATACATTACGACTACATATATTACTACGCGCCTATCTTCAGATAAACTTCAGAAAACCATCAAGAAAGGATACTTCTTTGACGATGAGACACACCGACGGCATGCATGCTGACGCACTTGTCTCCTGCGTTTTCGATAAAAAAAGCGCCTCTATAACTTCCCTTTCTGTCTAGTCCTTTGCTCTTTTCAGGAACTTGGTCAAATTCAAAAGCGGTTCACACCCACATTGTCTAACGTGCTCAGCAAGATGACCACCTAAACTGCTTCGTACCGTTGGGTTATGCTCTGCGCTCACTCATTGAAACACCGACTGTGTTTGTCCAATGAAACGCGCCCACAGCTAAAAGGAATTTCGTCAACAACCCCACTTATGCAGTTAGTGTACATGACGGCTTGTTCTTTCTTTTTGTGCATTGATCACTTTTATGCTTAGTAAGCATAGAACATATCTTGCCAAGCTTGCAGGGAGCCGAATAAAGGATATTAATACCATATCTACCAGCTTTTCTTAAAATTATGCGATAGGCCTTGTGCATGTAAGGCACAACTTGCACTCGTTTTTTGTTGATCTGATCTAGAGTGTGTTTTTTATTTTGTGATCATTTAAGTTTCTGTAATAGGCTCTCACAAACACTTGATAGTAGCATGTCAGGGTACCCCGCAGATTTTAACTTCCTAAATTCCAGATCGAAGCCGGTTGACATGTTGTGCTCGCTACTTTTTGTGAGGGCCGCCAGTAAGCAATTTGTAGCTATTCCTCTTTTTATAAGCTTGGAGTGTGCACTTTCAAATGACAAAATACTTTTTTTTTTTGGATCGCGGGTTGTACATCCAGCACAAGTGTTGCCTAGAGAAATCAAGCTGCAAATCTAAAAATGGAATGCAATTCTGGTTTGCCATTTCGCAAGCGAACTTTAAACCTCCCGAGTGAACATTAAAAATATCGATAATTTTTTAAACAACATAAACTCCATTTGTAACCGTCAAATCTTCTAAAACAACTAGAAAATCGTCAACGTATCGGTAATTAAACCTTAAGCACGATGTACATCTTCAAGATATCCAGGTATACGTTTATCCATTTCGCCCATAAATATCGAACACTGGGGCAAAAAGGACAATATATATATATATATATACATATATATATATTGTATATATATGTATACTGTGTCATATAAAGAACTGTCATGACAGCTGTCGACTTAACATAAAATTCCAAGAGGGTTAGAAAGTTTTCACAGTTCATATCAACTGTAAAAACTTTCTAACCCTCCTGAAGCCCTATGTTAAGCCGACAGCTGTCGACTTAGAATAGTACAACCCGCGATCCAAAGGAAGTCTTTCGCCATTTGAAAGTGACCTACTTCAAGCTTATAAAAAGAGGAATAGCTACAAATTGCTTACTGGCGGCCCTCACAAAAAAGTTGCGAGCACAACATGTCAACCGGCTTCGATCTGCAGTTTAGGAAGTTGAAATCTGCGGGGTACCCTAAAATACTACTATCAAGTGTTTGCAAGAGCCTATTACAGAAACTTAAAGGATCACAGGATAAAAAAAGCTGTTTACAACTCCTTGTAAGGCCGAATTAGAGCGCAGCTCTTGAGGAGGAGGAGGGAAGGGTACTGAGGGGAGGGTATACCTCTCCTCCTCCTCCTCCTTTCATCCTTCAATCTCCTCCCCTCCTCCTCCCCTCCCCGTCCTTTTCCTTCACCTCCCCCTCCTGCCCTCGTCTCACTCCTCCTCTTCCTCCCTCCTCCTCCCTAATTAATTGATTAATTAATTAATTAATTAATTAAATTGTTGGCGGACAAGTACCGCGTTGGGCTACTGCACGAAAGGTCTCTGGTTCGGAAGCCAGGCCAGAGCTTCCTTGGAGGGGGGGGGTCACGTGACACCACCCTCCCTGAGGTCACCGAAGGTACCCGAGGTCCTACCGAAGGAACGAGGTCTCCCGAGGTCCTCGGGGGGGGAGGGGTTCTCGCGGTGCGCCGACGCCCACGCCGCACAAGCCGGAAACGGGCGCCTAAGAGCTGCGCTCTAAAACGTACTCTAGAACAAATCAACAAAAAAGGAGTGCAAAATGTTTCTTACATGCACAAGGTATCGCATAATTTAAAAAGATGGCCGGTAGATATGGTATTAATATCCTTTCTTCGGCTCCCTGCAAGCTTGGCAAGATATGTTCTATGCTTACTGGGCATAAACGTGATCAATGCACAAAAAAAAAAAACATGCCGTCATAAAGAGACTAACTGCACAAATGGGGTTATTTAAGAAATTACTTTCAGCTGTGGCCGCATTTACATTGGACAAACGGGTCGGTGTTTCAATGAGAGAGTGCGCGAGCATAATCTGCCGGTACGCAGAAGTTTGGGTGGTCATCTTGCTGAGCACGTTAAACGGCGGGGGTGTAAACCGCTTTTGAATTTTACCAAGTTCCCGAAGAGAGCAAAGGACAAGACAGAGAGGAAATTACAGAGGCGTTTTTTATGAAAAAAGCTGGAGACAAGTGCGTTCGCATGCCGTCGGTGCGTGTCATTGACAAAGAATTATCCTTTTTTGATGGTTTTATCTGAAGATTGGCGCGCGGTAGACATGTAATCTTAATTATAACTATTTTGTGTTTTTTATGTCCGCGAGGCGATGGTACATATTGCTTGGTTGGATGATGCAATAAACTTAGTAGGAAGTCAGCGCCAGTCCTGTCGTACGTGTACCTTTTTTTGTCCTTGTCAAGTTCGCGCTATTTTAATCATGTCTAATACGAACTAACTAGCCCAATCAAAAGTCGTGTTGCCACGTTAAGAATTGTGCAGGACCTGCTGGCACATCGGCAGTTTAGCCGCATGGTGCCCTACAAAAGCTTAGTCCAAAATCCGTGCTAAAACAAGACTTCCCGCAGGGCTCGTAAGAATAATTAGTGGCGGAGAAGATTCGCCATCTGTGTTAAGTCATTATTTCGAACTCCTCTTTTCCCCACTGAGCCCATTAACAGCACGGCGAAAGAGCCCAAGCAGGTAACCGATTTCGTCACACCGCTGTGTCCTTCCACACGATAATGTAATTTTGCCATGGTCACCGTCACCATGACAACGAAGCCCCTGCTGAAAGGACACGCACGCGAACGCAAAGCCTCGAGCCAGCAACAACTGACGTCAATTTTGCAAATACCGTCTGCTAAACGGTACGATTTCACCGCTTAATCGTGTGACCACAACTGATGCATGTTGAAGACCTCAAGATAACGGTCGTAGCACTAACTATTGTTTCCTCCACATCGAAGAAGGCGGCCTTCTGGCACGCTTGTAACATTCACCATCCTCGAATAAAACATGCGTACGCACGAACACGCACAATATACACCAGGTTTCCCAGACAAGGACCACCTCCATCTCGCGTAAACACCGACCGCAAATTCCCGTATGAAAGCACCCGAAACAGTTGTCTTTCCAAAACGTCATTTATTAGCGAGAAGGCCACCCTCGAGAGCTCCGTCCCCATTAACAACCTGTCACCCATAATTCGCGGTCGCCCCGGCCCGAAAATTAGAGCACTAAAAATATTACACGGCGACCGCGCGCACGCTATCACCGTAGCGGTCGCGGACTCTCGACGTCGTTTTTGCTCGTCCGCTTAATTGTGGGTACGACGACGACATCCGGCACTAATAAGCACGGACGCACGCCGACCCTCGAAGTGAAGCAAAAAGAAGGACCAACATGAACACACCTGAGTGGGCATCCGACGAACGAGCTACTTATCATGTTATACTCCGTCACCCCGTAGCTGAGAGTGCGATAGGAGCTACGGCGCCAGCCGGGCCAACCAACCGCCTCTCTTTGATCACCTGACCCCCTCCTCCGTGCCTGGGTATGAGCGAGAGCGTGAGCACGTGACGCGAGATAGACGTATGATTGGTCCAACTATCACGTAGCTTGCACCGCACTGTCTGCTCAGGGGTGATCGGAGTGTAGAAGGGGCGAGGGACCAGAACCACCCGTCGGCGGACAACCCCGTAATTTTTCGTGCCGCGCAGGGAGTGGCGGAAAGGAAAAGGGGAGGGGGGGGGACAGACGTTATGTGTCACTACGCCGGTACCGACGGGGCGGGGGACTACTTTATCATTCCCACGACACGTGCCCTTGTCTCTGCGCTCTCGTGGCATGGAATTTTCTAATCTTCAGCCGTCTTGGTGCTTAAAATTATGGCTGCCAGTTATCTGAAAAATCTTTATCTGAAATCTCAGGAAACGCTTTTCCCGGTCCTCCAGAAATGTGAAAACAGTTCGCGACAGAGCAAACAAAACAGCATAACCTGAGCTGGTCTAACACCGTATCTAAAGCTAAAAAAGTTGTTGTTTTTTTCGTGTTTTTTTAATTGTGACGATTGACGGAGCAGCGTCTGCTCTGCAACTAAGTACCAAGATGGCGGCGCCCACTAGCAGATTTAAGAACGATGTGCCGATACTCTATAATTATGCGTGGCTCATTTAGTGGCTCTAGCGGTACAATCTAAAATAATGAGGACTGGGCCTCTCCCCGCACGTCGTCAATAGTGGATCTATGCGGCGCCGACTAGCCCGCGTCAGCATCTCCGCCGACGCGTGTTGCGGCGTCTCGCAACGAAAACGCGACGCTATAGCAGGTGGCGACACCGAGACGAACGCGACTGCATGATTTGCGGCGACCCTCGTCGGTGTGTTTAATGTTCGGGGCGAGTCGCACAAGCAATGACGTCACGCACAAGCCTCGTCTTCGTGGTAGCATTGGTGCAGGCATTCAGGCTTTATATTAGTGCAGTTTATGGCACCGGCCAAATGCACCAGCTTCGCCTCCAGTCTCGGCGTTACAAAGTATATAGACGTGGGGTTTCGAATCTTCGGCAGCAAACAGCGATAGAATGAGACCGAGACTGCAGTGACGGACTTTTGTTGAACTATAGTTGGTTCGTACTTGCTGAGGGGTATTCAACCCCGGAGGACAAATCCCTTCCTTTGCTTCCCGGGATGCGCAACAACGTCACGCTTTTCGCGCGGTGTCGCGCTCACATCCCAGGTTAATGGGGGAGCATTTTTGTCCGCGGGCTGCACAAAAACACTTCCCGCCTTGCCGTGGGATCTCTTTGCAATTGGCTTGTGTTTCGTTGGCAACTTTACAGATTTCGCTCAGCGAGATGCCGGCGGTGGCATCGGGCATCGCCTAACTTGTTGTGGCTTGCGCTGTTGCGCACGTCGTCCGAGGCACCCGAAGGAGTCTTCGATATTCATCAATGGCGACCTCGAGCCTCTCCTCATACAACTGGTTTTTGATTCCACGTCCTTTGTGCTGCATCCACCCATTCAAGAAGCATCTTTCTTTTAGCAGGAAGCAGTTCGTCGTCTTGTGCATCTAACAGCGCTGCTGCCATAATCGCGTATCGCCGTTTCATGTACGCCTCCATTTTTCTACTCTCGTCAGCGCGCACCGAGCCCTGTTGTCGAGAGTGCGACCGCTAAATGCGTCTGATAACACTGACATCCCTCTCGGCTCCCCGCCGTTCGTGTGAATGCTCGAGTCGGGGAGGGAGTCCCGCTGGTTCCGCCGATCACTGACGTCACGCACATTCCTCACCGAAAAGCATCCCCGGTGCGAATACCCCTTTAAAAGAGCGTAACTTTTAAGGCGATAGCTTTACGGGCGACACTTTGCAGAGGTTTCGAAGCTGTCGGCTGTCGTCGCCGCAATGGAAAAACCCTTCTCTCCCCTCTTGGCGCGAGGCTGCGGGGAAGTCAGGTCTTCCTGTCGGCGAGCCGCGACGAGAAGAGCGGAGCCCGGCGTCCTGCCGGTCGCGACGAAGGAGAGTCTTCCGTGTCGTCTGCTTCAAATACTTGTTTTCAAACATTACTCGCGTTATACAAAATCTCGCTTTGGCAGTATCCTGTTGCTGCGCGTAATGTTGGGTGGTTTTAGAAACTTTTACCGGCGCTTACCCACTTGCTTCACGGATCACGGAGCGCTCGGGGTGGTCGTCAGCGGCATCCACGACGCCAACTGTGACGGCAATGAATATTCCCCGCGTCGCACCTCCCTCCACAGGTACGCGACAACACCATTTCGCCCGCATTGCGCGACCGTGCTACAGCTGTAGCTCATACCTCGCACATTGTGGGCGAAAAATACGACTTTTTTACGAACCAAGAAAGTATAGGAGTGGACAAAGACAGCGGTTTCGTTGTGCACCCTTTTACCTTCGCAATTCGTAAAAAAAAAAAAAACTAAAAAAAACACACGAGACAGTAACACAATGGCCGCCGCCGCACCGAGAGGCGCAGGTTACCGAAACAGATCTTGCATGGCATTCTTGGAGTGTATCTTTTTAATCTATTTCTTGCGCAGCGGGTATCACGTGTACTCGTGGAAAAAATATAATAAGCGAGTAATAATGGGATTAACAACTTTGAAAGCAGTAATAAAAAAGAGTGAAAGTTATCAAACTAACAAGAAGTGGTTGACAGTAGACCACACTTTAGACAACGTTGGCCAGTTTTAAGGCTGCCTCGTTGATTTAATTTAGCTGGTCGAATGTTGGATCTCATGCCAAAGAGGCCCTTTAATTTTAACCTCTATTCGTTTCAATTTAACGAAGGAACTGCCAGCACAGAAAGAGTAAAAGGTGTCACATTAAAGCCCGATTTAGGATTTTGCCATCTATAAATGCGAGGCATACTTATTCATCTCGCACTGTATTGTCACTCTTTATTTTTATCCGTCCATCTACAACTGTAGATTAGGGAGATAATCTAAAATAAATGCATGTGTATACGTTGTTCGGACAATAAATCAATTTGCTCTACATCGCCACAAAACAAATAAATCATGTTTTCATTGTTGACAAAAAATCAATACAAAAAAGTCCACGACTGCAGACAGTAGGAATGCGCTTAGATGATAACATTAAATCAATACATCTTTAATATAGAAACACGCCCAGAAGGAGAGCAAAGCACACACCGCACTTGTAGCTAGGGTAATACATTTCGCGCGTATTTGAGTAATTGAAACCGCCGGAGGACCATCATCCAGCGATTCTTTCGTCGACCCCTCAGACACGGCGCTAATCAAACGCAGATTAATTAAATTTTATACTCGAGATCGAACAAATCAGAATATTACGCAGCACGTCAGCGAGAAGAGAGGATACAAAAGCCGGAGCAAGATAAGAAAGACCCTGGGGGGCGAGAGGAAGAATCGGAATTTAGGGAACAAAGCGATTCCGCTTGTTAATCTGATTAGGGAGACCAGTCGGGACTCCGCATTGAAAGAAAGCCATGCCCGGTCCCGCGCACGTCTATTCTTTGCTGCATTAGGGAAATGGCGAAACAAAGAAGGGAAGAGAACGGACAATGGGGAAGTTCCGACCGACCAATCCCCTCAGTACGCACGCTCGATCAATTAAAACACAATTAATCCGCAAGCCGAATTAGATAAGGAAGCGCACGGACAATGGGTGGATGGAGAGATGGAAACAGCTATGTCTAATGAGCTCTGTAGGTATAGGCATTTGTGCAAAATAGGTGGTGACTTTCTGGTAAAATGAAGCTTTTTGTCTCTATTGTTTCTAACTTCAACGGTTTATCACGAATCTTTTCATTTCTGCGAGTAAGGCCTTGCGTTATGTTGGTAAACGCAATTATATACTACAAAAAAAGTCCAACCAGAGCGACTGCACTTTAGGATTATTGCACGCACGAATGGCTTATACTGGTTTTGTTGCACCAAGAAACACGTAGAGTTATTCGCTTTTACTATTACGTGTACATGTAAGATTTACGCTGGATCCGTTCCGGATTAGGTCTGTGCTCGAACGTGTTCACAATGCATTTCGCGTACGTGCAGTTGTGGAAAGAATAAACCATAACGCATACTCATGCATTTTGTTGTTGGCTGCGTGTACGTAAAGGCTGGTTCACACATCTGCGTTGGTTGCGTTCGCATGCAACCGAAACGACCGTAACGACAAAGTCACCGCGACAAGTGTTCGCCGTACACAGCACGGCAAGCGATGGAAGGGGTAGCCTCGCGATGCGATTCATGAGTCAGGGTTGTTGCGGTGTTTTTTTCGTAACGGTCGTTTCGGTTGCATGCGAACGGAACCGTTGCAAATGTGTGAACCAGCCTTTTAGTGGTGACTACTTGAACACGTGAGGTATCTCTCAGATAAAAGGAAAGAAACTCATATCTCCACGGGGTCGTATACCAACAACCGACGTGATGCAGGTTCCAGTTTCGAATGAAGGCGACTGTAGCTCTATAACAAGACTTGAGACCTATTAAACGGCTACCGATGTAGGTCTATCAGTTCTTTCCTACATGATATAACACCTAACATCTGAAAGGAGAATGCGGAGGGCAAGTTCGTCTGCTTCTTGCGCAGGGGGTAGCGGTGACGTCAGAACGCCGAGCCCTGATTGGCTGATCGCGACCCCTATCTGAGCGTCGTCTGCTCCTTTGCAACGTCGTCTGCTCGCAACGTCGTCTGCGTCTGTCTTACCTTTCCTGCGACTTTCGAAAGTGCAGAGGCCAGATTCACGAAACGATCTTACGCCAAAAATGTGCGTAAGACAAAACGTAAGAACAAATTCGTATTCACGAAACGAAATTATCGTAAGTTTTGCGCAGGTTACGACGGAATCCTACGACAGCTCCGAAGCTGTCTTACGCACTTCTTACGATCAAATCAGCATGGCCGACAGCGTCGCTCAGTTACTTGGTCGCGACGACCAACGGACGTTTATTTTTGTACGTGCTCTTCTCACGCGTCCCGACTACAAGCAGCAAGAAAAAAGTAAAAAGTACTTGAAATAAACCACGACGAACAAGAACGCTGGATCCACAAACACCCGGGAAATGCTCCAACGGCCACGATTCCACCGACCCCGACCAAGCGAGAGCTCGGCAGATAGGCCTCATGCAGGCACTCCGACTCGGCGCAGCGGTGCTCCGACGGTCCTTGGCCAAGACCGTCTGCCCACGACCGGCTGGCGTGCTGAATGGAATATGCCCGCGCGACCCTTGTGAACCCTTCCCGTATTATACTTTGATCGCTGACCTCAATTTTAGATTAAGAGGTCAATCTCTTCCTCTTGTCATCTCCTTGTTTTCCGAGGCAACGGTGACTCTCGCCGGTGAAAAAGCGGTGAATCTCCGACAGACGCAGGAAAGGTAAAGCAGCCATCGCTTTGACTAGCAGACGTAAAGCAGACGACGTTAACTGCGCCAACCCGCCGACGCCGTTAAAGAGTGAGGAGTCTCGCCGCACACGAAAGGAGGAAAAAGTATTTGGGAGGGAACTTGCGGACACTAACACGCTCACTCTCGGTTCTTAGCAAACAAACCTCGGCGCCTCGGGACACCTCGCCAGTGAGTCCTTTGACTTCCCTCCTTGATGCGCGTCTGCTAGTTGTTAGACAAAAACAACGTACCGCTCGAGTTATTTCGTCTGCCCTCTCTGAAAGGCGAAGTCGAGCTCGCTCGTAAAGACCTGCACTTCCGAAAGTCGCAGGAAAGGTAAGACAGACGCAGACGACGTTGCGAGCAGACGACGTTGCAAGGAGCAGACGACGCTCAGATAGGGGTCGCGATCAGCCAATCAGGGCTCGGCGTTCTGACGTCACCGCTACCTCCTTTCTCATGCGCAGAAGACGAAAATGAGCCCACTTGCGAGGCGTATAATCCCATAAAAACAATAATTATCATTAAAAAAATGAACGCACTTTGTAGAATTCAGGAAAATTCACACAGCCCATGTAAAACCTTCACGAAGCATTTTTTCATTACGTTTTGTTTTCTTTCTTTTCGCTAGGGTATTGTATTTAACGCAGGCTTCGTCAAGCTGTTCATGGGGACTGTAAATGTGTAAATCATAAAATAAAAGTACTTTTTAAATAAATGAGACTTTTTGCAGATGTTTTTTTAAAGAAACACTGACACCCACCCCCTTTAAAAGAAAAAAAAGTAACTCAACATTTTTAACTTTTTGTTAGGCGATTTATTGTGGTGTCGGAAGACTACCCAATCAATATTTTGCCACGGGATCACGTATATTTTGAATAGAGTAAAAAAACGCAACTGCTCGAAACCGAAACTGAAATTGGGTAGGAAGAAGAAATGTAGAGGAGGAGAGAGTTCCCGGAAGTCACGTAACTACACCCAACCCCATTTTCTGTCTTTTTTTTTTTCGTTCGTCTTTCTGGCTGTGCGAAGCAGACGAAAAACGCGCACGTGTCGCACGTCGCCCGAAAAATGCAAAAGTCAAGCACTTCGTGCTTGACGTTTGCTCGTTTTTGAAGCTCTTACCAATACATGTTCGTAAGACGAGCGACTTCCCCAGTCAGGTAAAGGGGCGACGATTCGGTGACGTCTTCGTGCGAATCAGCTTGGTGGTTGGGCGTGTCGTACGGAATAAATCCTAACTGTTTTGATCGGTAAACGATTTCTCTTTTGAAGCTAGACAGATTCTCCGGTACCGCGAACAACAGTTCTGAAGTAGAGGTCCCAGTCCGCCGTCCGCCGCCATCACTTAGTCCGCTTCGTTCAGCCGTCCAGCCCGCGACTCACCAAGGGAGGCGAGGACAAGCTGGATGTTCTCGTACGCAAAGCGTTCAGGACGGCCCTCGGACTACCCCCGTACACCTCCACAAAGACTCTACTCAAGCTCGGCGCCCACAACACTTTCAGGGAGCTGGTGGACAGCCACCTCGCCACTCAACGAAGCCAACTCGCTCAAACCCCCACGGGTAGAAAGGTCCGCGAATCGCTCGAGATTCCCTTCAAATGGGATAAAAAGGACACCACGCCACCCGTCCCAGGAAACATCTGGAGCCAAATCAAAGTGCACACGATCCCCCGCAACATGGACCCAACCCTCCACGCGGAACGCCGCAAGGCTCGGGCCAGATTCTACCAAAAGGACTATGGCAAACAGACTGACGTCCCGTACACAGACGGGGCCACATATGCCTACCAACGGAAGGCAGCGGCAATATGCGTCGTGGACGAAACTGGGAGCACCCGAGTCACGGCGTCTCTGCGTACCTCGAATACGACCATTGCAGAGGAGCTCGTCATCGCCATGGCCATTGGGCTCGGCGAAGATCACGTCACCATCATACGCGACTCGCAAGCAGCACTGCGTCGCTTCCAAGCAGGCCGTGTTTCGCCGAAGGGACTCAAGGTCCTCACCCAGAAAGACCGTAAGGACTTCCCCAATGTGGATCTCATATGGATCCCAGGACACGACGAGGTGAGAGGCAATCGCTACTAGGGCTAGATTCATACTTTATTTCTTCATTACTTCATACCGTGGCCAGAGGCGCGAGTACCCCCCACCACACAAAATCTCAACAGAGGGGACGCGGTTGCTTGGTGCCAGCTCCAGACAGGCGCTTTCCGCAACCTAGCGCTCTTGCACAAATTCTTCCCCACCAGCTACAAAGCCGAATGTCCGCGCTGCGGGCAATATGCATTCTTATCACACACCGCGTCGCTGTGTACAGCACTGCCCCCAACGTCCCCCCCCCTCCCACCCTGCTCCCACTATACCGAGGACTGGAAGCCGCACTGCTAGCTCGACAGCTGCCGACCAACTAAAGTTGGTCGAGCGGGCGAAGCTGACAGCCGACAGCGTTGGGCCCTGGACTAAAGGAACCACCCAGAGGCTCATATCTTGGCATAATAAATTTTATTCCTCTCTCCTCCTCCTCCTCCTCCTCATCGCGCGATGCGACGCCCTGTTGGGGATTGCGCAGAGAATACACAGTGCTTGCAATTCTCTGTGCAACTTTTTTTAATCAACGCATTTGCAGTTTTTTAGAAGCCACAAAATATGGGTATCATATTTTTTCTCTTTTTTATATTGAGTGTGTGCCTTCGATGACCCACGACTTTGATTATATTTTGTGTGTGCGTCTAAGAGAACGGCACGTGACCACGGAGAAGAGAGTGAGTGCGGAACAGATCGGCCAGTTGTCGATCGGCGGTTTTCGGGCGGAAAGAAAACGAATTTCGAGCCGTAAATTGTGTTCTGGGTAGTTGGGCTCTCATACGTCATATACAAATAAAAACCTTGGCGAGTCAGTAGTGCCCCTTTAAGATGTTTCGGAGTCGGTTATGGACTCGACATTAGTGCAAGAGAAGGCAAAGTATACGTTATTGTCATACAAGTCATTTCCCTAAATTTTGGCGACTACTTCTAGTATCATCGAAAGATTTTGTTACCAACGAACCATAAACATTAAAAAAAAATCTGAGAAGAAAAATAATCGCGTAACAAAACCGAAGTTACACATAAAATTTCGAGAGCAGGGAGATTAAGGAACGCATGGGCGTGGCTTACAATTGGTCACGCTTTTTACTTCGTGATCGGTTACTTGGCGTTCTTATCGGCAAGCACAGCGATCCAATTGGCTGCCGAGGGACGATAAGATCTTCGGAACTTGCCACACCCCTTAACTAGACATTTTGTCAGCTATGCTATACTTCGTTTCAGCTTCCGAGCGCGGCCTATGTTATGAGCCGAAGGGCCAATCATACAGCGCAAAAAGCGCAGCGTCATGCGTGCTCTCTGCGCTTTATAGAACTAGCTGACAGAGGAGCAGGCACAGAGAAACGGCGAATACCGGCTGGTCCTATCAACTGCAGAAAGCACGCCATGACGTTGTGCCTCTTTCGCTGTTTGATTGGCCCTTCGGCTCATAACATCGGCCGCGCTCGGACCTAAGCTGAAACGAAGTATAGCTCATTCCGTTTATTTTGTTCTATTATCGGATCAAGACTAGGTTTTGACTCTGTGGTGTGGAATGTGCTGAGTCCACGTGGCGCAGCCAAACCAGAGTCAGTTCAGCGCGACACCGTGTGCGTATAGTTTACGAAAGGTGTCTTGGGGGAAGGCATTTTTCTGCTCGATAAATTTGGCGTATACAGTGCACGCGACAGCCCTCAGAAGGCTGTCGCGTGACGTAGCATTTTTGCGCAGAGTATATCAACGCTTTTGTGTACAGTGAATTTGGATGTACCGGCCCGTATTGTAATAGAAGAACTCTTAGTTTTTATCCTCACAGATGATATATGTCATCGCCATTGACAAGAATGCAGGCAAGCGTAAATAATCTTTGTCACGAACATTTTGATATTTTTGACAGCTATGTAACTTTCAGAAAAGAAAACTGAATGAGTTTATTTTCTGTCATTGGCTCTGCAACGTCATGTTTCGTCGCGGTGCTAGTTTTTTATTTTTTTATTGTTACTTGCAAATTAATTATGTATACACGAACTCAGCTCTGTTACGTCACGGCGCGGTGGTGGCGCGTCAGGCGCACTTCCGGTCTGGAGCTGTGGGCGGAAGTCACCAGAAATCACCATGCGGGACGTGCATTCCTGTGTTCTTTTGGAAGAAACCATACAAAAACCCGCCTTCTTGTCAAAACGCCGTGGCTGGGGCTGTACCAAAAGAGTCGGGAAAGTTTTGAAGGTCAGTTTTCATGTGTTTTCTGCCTGCTCGGTTCGTCCGAGAACGTGGATAGGTGCCGTGAAAAAGGAAAACCAGACGCCGTCGGACCACGATTGCTTGTGCGGGAAGCACTTTGGGTTGAATTCACGGATACTTGTGGTCGTCAGATTTATTTGTTTTGTTCCAACATGAAGGCGGGAAAACCACCAAGTTGTACGGACCACCTGCGGACTACGTTCAGTGCGTCTTCAAGTTCAAACGGCCGCCTGATCGTTCGAACTGTCGTCTGCTCTTTCAAACGTTTCTGCTTGTTGTCGTCTGCTCGTTCAAACGACAGCGTCCCGTAGACGGAACGTTGACCCGGTAATTCCGATCAGAAGTAAGTGCAGGCCTCAAAGACTTTTAAGTTTGAAGGTTGGTTGGGGTAAGTAGGCTCGGTGTAAACAGTAGATACAAGGAGATGTTTATCATTGTTACCCGTGGCCATCACCGACTTGTTATGCCTGATTCGCTTGGTCCGATTCTGCTTGCGATTTTCAGTATCGACGTCGATCATCTCAGCTACGGTTCACGATATTGCAGCCCGAGCGACGTCGCGACTGAAAATAGCGAGCAGAATCTCATCATGCGAATCAGGCTTTAGCGTCCATTCTGCGGCGTCCACGCGGAATGAATCGCCGCATGTCACATTATTCACGCGAAGTTTTGCGGTGTAACGAGCCTCGTTAATTTCGCTGAGGCCGCTAAAGTAGTCAGACATTGCCAGGAAGACGTAGAATCAACAATTCCAACGCGAAAAAGAGCGTGGGGACTCACACCGACGCCGACAACATCGTATTTCAATGGTTTGTTTATGGGCGACGGCGAGCTTCTTGCCCACACTCCATCGCGCATGCGCGGCACCGGTGGCGTCCGCTAGGGGCGCTTCGGTTTGTTTGTAAACATGAGTTGGTCTAAACATGAGTTGGTCTATAGCTCAGCACGTTTTCTAGATGTCTAGATGATTTTTTCACTTTGCTACATTACAGACGCCGTGGGTTGTTTATTAGGGAGTTGTAGTACATCGTTTTTTTTCTTCGCTACGGTATCCGCAAAGAAAAGACCGCAGCTGCGCATGCGAGCCGCCAGCCTTGTCTGCATAGTTCAAGGCCCTGTGGCGGATTACGGAGCGCTATCCGTGTGCTTAGCGGGCTGCGGAAACGGTCTACTACAGCTCCCTATTGGCACAAATAAAGGAACGATTATGATGATGTTGATGACTACGGTGCCCTCGATTTCCGCCTTGTGACGTCATGGAAGTGTCACGCTGTCGCCGCCCGCGATCCTGGCGGCGTCCCGGTAGCGGGGGTGGAAGTGGCAGACGCCTTGTTCTGCTGCGGGTCGCTCTCTCCAGCTTGACGGTTCACGGAAGATTCGCCAGTCGGGAGTCGGGACGCCGCGAGGACAGCGACACTCGCATTCGCTCGTGCTTTTCGCCAGCGTTTTTTACGACCAGACACCAGGATCGCGACATCCGACAGCGTGACACTGCGGCTTCTGTGACGTCATTAGTTGCCACTTCGAGACCACTTTGGGCGCACGGGCGGAACAGAACGCTAAACACACACCAGTCGGAGACGCGTTCCATGCAGCGTAGTTGCGCGTGACTATGTGCGGACCGACAAGTTCATCTGCTTCTTGTGCAGGAGTAGCGGTGACGTCACAACGACGCCGAGCTCTGATTGGCTTTGATTGGAAGGACGGGGGTAGAACTCAATGCTATAGATGCTTTAAAATCTACCCAGCAGTTTTTGTTTTTTTCAGTCAGGCAATAAGAGCTTGGCGTTCTGACATCATCGCAACCTTTGTGCAAGAAGCAGACGAATTTGCGCTCCGCATAGAAACGAACATACTCCCATATAGCATAAAATAGCAGTCCGAATTTGAGTTTAGAATGTTTCAATCCGCTCGTGCTTCATCACACGCACGTCCTGAAAATTGTTTTCGTAGCATAATCTTCCCAAGAATTCTTGACGTTCATCTCATCGCGCACGATCAAATATTTCCAAGTCCCGGGAAGAAAACAAAAACAAAACGTAACCGCTCAGTCGAAGCATCTTGTTCCGTCTCCACCTCCATATATTTTTTTCTTCTTTTTTTTTTGTCATTTTTAGAGCCGTCGTTTCAGACGTTCTTCGTCTGACAAGGCCACAACTTCGAGTCTGAAGTTTTGACTTTTGAGAGAGGCTTCGATCGCGCGTCACGCGGCGACAAAACATCGTTAACCGAAGAACAACGGGCGAAACTCAATCACTCCCCTCCATTTCCTTTCTAGAACTCCGTTCGACCTCACGATGGACCGCGGCGGATGCTTCGAGGCCATCCCATATCCAATCAGATGCCGTGTGAATGTCACGTGGCTTTCGGGAGAAGCGCAGCAGCGATGGGAGGGGGCACCGAGTCACGGGATACGTTGAGAGCCTCGGATTGGCTTCGGATGGCTCATAGCGTCCGCTCAGGGTCCATCGTATAAGACGAAGTAAAGTATAAAATACCCGGGGGAGGCGGCAGGCGGCGGCGGCGACGGCGGCGGGGAAGTCGGACCAATGTCGGGCGCAGCAGACACGCACGCTACCGAAAATTTGACAACCTCCGAACGCAGCGCGGAAGTGGATTCGGATTTGGCTTTGGGGCAAAAGGCGGAACAGACGGAACAGGGCACGAAGGGTGCTCGCGTTCGGGATTTGGCTTCGGCTTCGCGGTATCGGCTTCTCTCAAAGTTTGGGAAACAGGGCGGGGGGTTCGCCGGGGTTAGAGTCGTTCGTGAGAAGGAAGGCGAACGCGTTTCACGTTCCCCAAGTTTTCCGTCAGCTGCAGCGGACGTGGCGCACGGTCCGCAAAATGGAACTGGCTCGCGAAGACGCCGAACAGATTACGAAAGTCGGTACGAGGAAAGGGTTCCGATCACATTGATTTGTCACCGGGAATTGTGTGTGTCTGTGTTGTTGTTGTTTTTGTCTTCTTTTACTGCGATAGCATTTATAATGTCAGTCTTAAACCGCGGTAATCCCTCATAACAAAAGACAGTCTGCATGACTGCTTGAGACGTGTTTCCTCCTTGTATAATGACGGTCCCTTCACATTAGGGCAGTTTTAGGGAATAGTTTCTGCACATCCGATACGGTATACGATGGGACCTTCCGGTACGAACTACGCATGCGCTACCATAGCAGACTCGCACATGCGCAGTTCGTACAGGAGGGTCCATTGTACCGTATCGGATGTGCAAAAATGGTTCCCTAACGCTCCCTATTGGTCACACAAAAAACCATCTGCAGGTAACGGGGACGTTCAACAAGTTCCAGCCTAAGATGATGCAAGATTGACGGTATTCAAACTCTTCCATGCCCATTTCGCGTCGCTCTACGTTGAAGGTCACCAGGTGGCAATGGCTGAAGCCAGAGCCGGATTAAGGCGGCTATCGGGGCCCTGGGCCCGTGGACGCTTCAGGGGCCCTAATGATGATGATGATGGCAACGATGATGATGATAACGATGTCTGGTTAAGGCGATGAACCTGGGAAATACCGCAGCTCTCTCTTTATTTTTTAACTCAACAGAAAGTAGCCTCAAAATACAAAAAATCTACCATTCCCGGTCTGGTTTCAACTTTAGGGAGCACTCCGGCAAGACTCACCGCGGAGGCGGCATGCAGCTTTTGTTCCCTTCCCCAGCAGCGTCGAAGGCTCAGAGTTTAAGCGCTGCCTCAAGCGCATCGTGCTTGCGCGCACGAGACACGAGCCCGAGTAGGGTGAAGGGGGAGGTGTTTATGACATTTCCCTTCCTGACAAAAAAAAAAAAGAAGAGGAGGAGAAAACCCCAGATCGTGGGGCCCCTCGCTTGTTTTCTTCGTTTGCTCGAAGCCGCTTTCAAAGAAGAGCGGACAAGCACCCTAAGGGAGCCGGTTACCCATCCAAAGGAGCTGGCTTTGTACAGGCATAGGAGTGTGCTACGCGAAGTGCGCGTTTAGCCTCGCTTGATACACGCCATTATCTTTGTATATCACTCTTCTCGAATGCTGCGGCAAAGCAGCTATCGCTTCTCTCAAAATATTTTAAGGTTTCGTTTTTTTTTTTCTACGTGCTTTTGTCATGGGGCCCCCAGAGAGTCGGGGGCCCCTGGGCCGCAGTCCCTTAGCCCGTACCCTAATCCGGCCCTGGCTGAAGCGAAGGACAGCACCAAGCACCGTGCCGTGATCGAATTTTGATGAAAGAGGGAACAGCGCCGGCAAGTATTCATGAGCGCATGAAGAGTGTGTACGGGGGACAGTGCGCCGTCTTATGCAACTGTCGAAAGGTGGGCAGCTTTGCTTAAGCACGCTAGGGAGTCTATGGAAGACGAGCCACGGGCCGGTCGCCAAGTTGAAGTTACGACCGAGGAAATGTGTCGCAAAGTGGAAGACATGGTCACGATGAATAGGCCCTTAACGATTTTTGCGGGTTGCTACAGAACTGGGCATTGTTAGTACCGGGTCCGTGAAAAACGATTCTTCACGAACATCTTCGTCATGTCCAAGGGTGTGCGCGTTGGGCTCCCAAAATGTCGATACCTGGAATGAAGGTGCCTAGTGCAGGGGTCTCAGCCGCAGCCCGCGGGCCGCATACGCCCGCGACTCGCTGGGATGCGGCCCTCAAGCATCCCTGGCTGCAAGCCCCCTTCCCATGGCTCGAGTGCTACATGCGCCGCCGTATATTATGCTTTCACATGGTCGATTTATTGCCGCTCGACAAGGAGCTGTGCTCATATAACATGGTCGCAGATTTTGCACAATTATTTTCCTTTTGGGCTGATTATTGCTTCGTCCAAGTATTTGCTTCTTTGCACTTTCTCGGGTAAATAAACCGGAACGACAATACCGCTACTAAGCTGCAAACACAATTTCTTTGCTCAATGAGGCA
The DNA here is from genome assembly GCA_037355805.1 of Ixodes ricinus. Classification (NCBI taxonomy): domain Eukaryota; kingdom Metazoa; phylum Arthropoda; class Arachnida; order Ixodida; family Ixodidae; genus Ixodes; species Ixodes ricinus. The sequence goes on along the minus strand of JAZHYW010011064.1, from coordinate 255,397 downwards.
CCTCAGCTGTGCAAAGTCACACTCAGCAGGAGCGACTGCTAAAGATAAAGCTATGAGCTTGGGCTTCTAACTCATAAAATATACCATTAAAATACAAGTACTTTATTATAATGCTGTAATAAAACGGTCAGGAATGCCAAATCTGCCGTATGAAGAGATATCTTTCCACGCCTGTTCACCCAAGGGAATTCTGAGACAGGGCTACGATAGTGTGCTTGCTCTGGTTCTATTGAAAATTGCCAGAACGTTGGCGTTTTAAATTTTGTTAATACATCCGCCCTGGACCCAAAGTAGTTGTATGTGCAAATCAAAACTTAAGACGTTACTCGCAAAACATTGAACATACAAAACGCACAGATCACGAGGACCTTTCTCTAAAAAAATCTCATGTCGCTGGGAGACTTGGCTGCTTTGCAACCTGGAACATTGCTCTCTCTTTCTCCCAAATTGCAAATGCCAGCCTCCCCCCCCCCCCCTTTGTTGGCCCTCGACCTTTCAGCAGCATCCTCATCTGGCCCTCGTACTCATATGAGGTCGAGACCCCTGGCCTAGTGGAATGTCGTCGTGAAATGTTATCGACGATGAACGCTGACGAGAGCCGCTTTTACCGGCGGGTCGTGACGCGTGGGATGAAACTCGGAGCTGGCAGTACTGGGACCCCGAGAGAAAGCAAAAAAAGCCTGGCCTGGAAACGCAACATTCTCCTTCGCCGGTAAAATTTAAGCCAGCTTCTGCGGGCAAGATCACGGCGACAATCTTTTGGGGAATGAGGATGCTGTTCTGCTGCTGATCGATTACCTACCACCCAAAACTACGATAACAGAAGCCTATTACGCCCAAGTGCTGGCTCGGTACCATTAGACCCCCCGCCCCCCTTTTACTTCAAAAAAAAAGTAAGAAAAAAAAGAAAACAAGGAAAATTGATTAAAAGGATTTTCTTTCTTCATGACAATGCTCCAGCGCACACGTCCTACGTTGCACAAGAGATTGTACGGGAATGCGGGCTTCAAGTCGCCAGCCATGCAAAATATTCTTCGGACCTAGTACCGCAAAAACCCTTCCCCTTTTCAACATAAAGAAAAGCATTCATTTAGCCTGATTCTGCTTGCGATTCTCACTATCGACGTCGACCATCTTAGCTACCGTTCACGCTTTTGCAGCCTGAGCGACGTCATGACTGAAAAATAGCGAGCAGAATCTCATTATCCAAATCAGACTTTAGCAGTTCATTTTGCGGCATCCTCGTGGAATGAATTGCCGCATGTCACATTATTCACGCGAAGTTTTTGCGGTGTAGCGAGCCCCGTTAATTTCGCTGAGGCCGCTAAAGTAGTCAGACATTGCAATGACGCCGTACGATCAACAATTCAAGCGCCAAAAAGAGCACAGGGACTCATGCCGGCGCCGACAACATCGCATTCCAAAGGTTTGTTTATGGGCGACGGCAATCTTCTAGGCCACACTCTATATGAATCGATTCGCCCAACCAGGGGGCGCTTCGAAATTGCGATGGTAGCGCCACCGCAGTACAACACATGGTCGTGTAGCGTCGGTCGCGTTCGTAGCGTTGTATTGGCGTCGCAGGTGTTTCGAGCGTACGGTGAAGATTTACAGAATGATAGAAAGCGTGCGAGAATTATTTCTCATGGTGAGTCAAGAAACGATAGAGAAGCTTCAATAACACACATCTTCCGCCGAGAAAGCGGTTGATTTCCCCGCCAACGAGTCGGGTCCGTCTCGCAAGTACGGCCGTGCGGCGTCTACGAGGTAACTTCACAGGTGAGCGTCACTTGTTTAAATTTTGCGCTGTAATAACATTGTGCCTTATGACTGTTCTCGCGAGTCCTGTTAGACGACGTCGGGATACTATTTTTCGGTCGCTGAACCACCGGCAGACTACGTTCTCGCACTAGAGGCTACGAGTGGGATCGCTTTTCGGGCTCGTCCACGTCGAAGAGATATTAACGTGTCGGGGATCGTGCGGGCATAGGCTGATAATTCTGCGATGAGATAAGACCCCCGCGTACAGTTGCGACTACAGGTCCTCGCTGGGCTGGAGTCGCGGACTGGTGCGAGCATTGTGCCCACGATCTTAATTTTATTAGTATTGCTGAACACGCTTCCTGCGTCAGCCTGCCTCAGCAGTAGGGAACTAAAACGCCAGGGCACTACCTGAACAAAGGCCTCGTGGATTTATTGCCAGGTATTTTTGTCCCACTTCACCGAGGCAGTAGGTTGCAGTTACTGGGACCTGCTCCTGCTGATTAATGGTACCTTTTCTGCGAGTTTGAACAATATTGTGCCTCGAGATTCTGTCAGAAAGAGGGGCAAAACAGTTGAAAACGAAAAGAGGCTAGCCTAGACTAAATCTCCTGCATAAAATGTCTTCTATGCAGATGACTGCACATAATTTTAGTCGAATTTTCATGATACTGTTCAGTTGGATGGATTTATAAAAACTTCATTTCTCTTTCAGGTTCAAGATGTCCAATCCACATGCAAGATTTTCAAATATTGGGTGGGGGCTTGATTCATACTTTCCTGTGTGGGACATTTTAGGAGGAAAATGTTGTGTAGTAAAGAAAACACCAGTGACACATGATAGGTTGTCATTATTAGAACATATTTTTATTTTCTGGAAAAATAATCCATGCCTGTCAGTGTTTAATTGCTGCTTCACTGAATAAAGTTTGTTTTGTAATATTTCTTGGACACATAAATTAATAAAGAAAACGTTGCATGTTTTCAAGCGTTTGTGGGAATGTACTGTATTTTCCGGGCTATACACTTTTAAAAAGAAATTTTAGGCTGTGCAGACTATACGGGATTTTAGTTCTTCAATATTGCTGATTATGACGAGACGAGGCAGATTTTGTGAATGAAAGAGTATGTTAATGATGATCTATGTATATTATAGGCTTTTTGTGAGCTAAGAGAGCAGACATTTCTCAAGGTGTGCCGTCTATGAGAAGATATCCGTGACGACTAAGCACCAGGTGCGGACTATGCACTGTGTGTGGACAATCTAAGCAAAATCTTTTATTTTTTACCCCAAATTTGCCTCTGTGGACTGTAGTCTGGAAAATACAGTACAGAAGCATAATGCAACGCTTTCAGAAATGTTTTGTTGACAGTGAAAAAGATTTTTATTGAGTATTATCACAACCACGAGTAGGTAAACACACACAACCTTGTGACAATATAAAAATTCTTCCCATGCTCTTAACACGGTGACATTGGCGCAGGCTTGAAGTATGCCCGGCAGGACACTTGCAGATGATGTACACATCTCGAGAAGCAAGGACTGTCAAAGAAATTGTAGGGCCGAGAACCCCGACTATTTCAGGGATCTTGCACGGCAGATCAGCTGTTCATGATATTCAAAATCTCACGAAAGATGTCTCCCAGTTCGTGAGAAAGCAGTCATCACCTAAGCTTATCTATCTTTAGCCAAGCTATACTGAATCTTGGGGTACAGACTAAACCAAAACAGGTAACTCGAAGACAGAAGAGACTACAGAAGTTACCAATCAACTAACGATACTTTTAAGTGGCTAAGAACCGGGCACATATAGAGAATGCAAAATAGACGAGGAAAGGTCATCTGTATATTTGAGCGAGGGGGTGAAAATTAATTTAAATTAACTAAGAATCTTTCACAAGCAATTACAGCATTGGTAGGTTCCCTGCAATCAGTCTTTATTCAATTAAGGTCACCTCAGCTGGCATCTCGTCTAGTAACTTGTTGCATGATGAGCCTCAGCGTCGTCCTTGCAGGTGTTCACGAAGTGCACGCTACAGATCCTCGTTGACGTTGGCGGAATCAAAACTGAACCGCCCCCACTGAAAAATAAATCAATAATATAAGATCTCTGGTCTAATCAGCGGAAAATCGACACGAAATAATAATAACAATTATTGTCCCTAACAAGTAAAAATGTGGTCAAGCTTTCTTTCCTTTTTTTTTTTTAAGGGGGAGGGGGGTGGCTGGTTGAGGCGATTTGGATGTGCATTCCTTGTGTGTGTTGTTTGGGAGGGGCGATGCATGTGCATATTATAGGGTCGTGCATGATGGCTATAAACAGCTAAAAAAAACGGGAACAGCGATTAAGAAACACACACGGCAGGAGAAAGCTGTACTCGCAACCCCCAAAAGCCCCTCCCTAGCTAAAAGTCTGCTGACAAAGTCAGAACGGCAGGGCGTCTCTTCTGAACGGCCGGCCTCCAGCACGTCTTCGTCGCCCTTCGCTGCGATTTGGCTGTACGTCCACGTTCGAGGCTCGCGAGATCGAAGCCCTATCGAAGGTTGGAAGCTAGTGCTGGAGGAACTGAAGCTCCTCCCTACCGTTCTGATCCTGTCAGTGATTATAGTTGAAATATTCGTGCCGAAAGGATCCAACATCGCGATCGAGGCCCCGTCAAACACCTCGAGGGAAGGGACAGACGCGCACGTAAATCAAATATTCCGTCACGCAGGCACTGCCAACTGACTTTCCCGCGTTCGGTAGTCATGCTGTTATTGTTCTGGCACCAATTCCATTTCGTTTTTCCGGTGTATTTAGCAAAACTGATCTTCCAACGAACGAGAAACTTACTTTTGTTGGAGCACTGCCGTGGTTCAGGCTTGGCGCCGTTCGAGTCTCGTACGGCTTTTCAGGGAAGCGGTAGAACTTTAAAGACTGACTACAACAATATCGGAGGTTGTTACTGCAATCAACAACGAAATATTTGTGCTAGCCGGGCTTTTATATCTTCTTTATCGCGATTAATATTATTGACTAGCGTACCCGACAGCCTACGGCGGAGAAGCGAGGCGAAAAACAACGAGCCACTCGGATTGGGGCGTCCCGCCAGGGGCTGGATTGGCGCTGTAGTCAGCGGCGAAACTTGAGCGCTTCGGTCCTATCGCGCATGTGCGGCGCCGCTAGCGTCCGCTAGGGGAGCTCCGGTTTGTTTGTAAACATGAGTTGGTCTATAGGAAAAAGTGCCTCATTCTTGGCAAATTGGCAATTAACTTCGTCTGTAACGTCACATCCGTCCTTGACAATAAATCTCTGCAGAGCACCGGACCCCACAAGCCTGACTCATAAATCCATCCCTGCCGAAAGCAAATAAAGTCAAATCTATAGAGGATCGCAAGCAGGTCACCTGGAGGCCGCCATGCTCCCTGCTCGTGCGGGCAAGTACGTGCAATTTCAAGCTTGTCAAAGCTAGGTTCACGCTCACACTGCACGTGCTTGCACGCATGGGGCACCAGTCGGGCCTTTTGCCGAATTACCCAAGCATCAAAAAGAATGCCGGGAACGTAGGTACACGCGCTGCGCATGCTGGCGTCTTCAGCTCTAACTGTTCAAAAGCAAAAATCTAGAACAAACTGCACATCGCACGCGCGTTCCACAGGCGCTTTATTTTGGTTAATTACTTCGAATATTTTCTATAACGAAGGCGAGCACGCTGCATGCGCGTGGACGCTACGCCATCTCCGACCAATCAGTTTTGATGCTTGGGTAACCTAGCGTATGGCGTACCGCTTCAGGCGTCATCGGTGCCACGAGCAGAACAGCGTTCTTTCCAGCTTTACGCGTGCTGGACTGCGTCAGCTTCTCGCTCAGCATCAGGCCTGGTTGTGAGGGCTCGCCACAGCCTGCTTTAGTGGCTCGACATCTCGGATAAGACAAGAGAAGGTCGGCTATGGCGGTCGTGTAACACTACTGCGTGGTGCGTTAAAGACCGCATGTCAGCGGTTGTACTGCACTGGCTAGATTGCTCATCTACAATGAGTGACTCGTCGCATACTTTAGATGGCTGACCAACTACACGCGGTATACCTAGCCCTACAAGCCGATTTATACTGTCTAGGAGGTATTCACTGGACGTCATATTTGAGAGCGATGTTCAGAGCGCATGATCAGAACGAGCTCACATGAATAGCCTGCTAAGGCCGGCAATCTTGATGGTGCAGAATGCACGTTGCAAAAGAACTGCGGAAGCTCGCAGTCAGTAGCCGTGCACACAGATATGGCCGCCAGAGAATACTCCCTATATAGGTACCCGTGAGCTCATGCACGTTGAGCGTCGATCCCAGTTGTGATCGAGCGGTCTTCACTTCTTCAGAAATGCCAGAAAAAGATTGTGCTTTAAAACAAAATTGGTAATATCATGGTGTAGACAGATTACGAAGGCTTGTATTCTATCAGTAGACCCCTTCCCAACTTCAGTCTAGTCACCTCGATAATTATCATCACCTTAGTGTATATCATCTGTACATGCTAATGGCTGCCTTTTGATGGCTGATGAAGGAAGAATTTGAAGTCAGGCACCGATATGTAGCCTGAGCGTTCGAGGTTGGGGAATCGGTGGCCGGGTGGGCTACCGCACACCAGCTCGGAGCACGTGGAGCAAAAGCTCGCGCTGCAGAACCCAGGGATCCTGTGTTCAATCCCCACCCCTGCCCGTTTCGACCTGGATGAGCATCGTAACGGCGTGCGGTCGTGTATCACTACTGCGTGGTGCACGTTAAAGACCCCAGGCCAGCGGTTGTACTGCACTGGCTAAATTTCTCATCTACAGCCATGGGAGATTCGTCGCCCTCTAAGGCAGACCAAGTTCTGTATATAAACACGCACAATTTATTTCGTACAGGACGACTGTAACGTGACAGGACTGTATGAAACCAGGTACACGACAACCCTAAGTTTTGTTCGATTCCGAGCGTCTGCCTTCGATGCTCAAGCGTCGATCGGAGACTCTGTACCAGCGTGTGATGTGAGCCACAGCATTTGAGCGGTTGTACCACTGCAGATTATCATCTACAGCGAGTGAGTCGTCGCGACTTTCAATGGCATGACCAACCACACGCTGTATAAATATCCGGCTCAACTTTTCGTCGACGGCCAACTCGGGCCAATTCCTAATAGGGCAATTCGTCGAAGGGCAATTCGTCGAAAAGGGTAATCTGTCGAAGGGTGATTCGTAGGATGGGTTGAATGACGGTCCGAGATAAAAGTTCCTGGTTTCTTGTTATGTTTTGACCGCCCCTGACTGTCACCACGAAGCGGCGTGACCGGGTGGGCCAGGTGGGTTAAGATTCTTGTAATGAGCGGCGTGAACGAGTGGACCGGGCAGGTTCACACGAGCTCCAGTGATATCCGCGCGACGTAGTGACCGTCCCCGACTGCACCGTGAAAGCGGCGATAGCGGCAAGTTGTTATCGTCAACAAAAAAGAGCACACTGGAGGTCAATTACCGTGCGGCGATTTTACATATTATTTTAGGGCACTATTTGCCTTAAAATTTCAGGACAAAAATTATATATTTTGGCTTCAAAAAAGTGGCGACCAGTTGGCCTCCTCGACGAGTTTTCCTACGACGAGTTGCCATTTGACAAAATGGCCTATTCGACGAATGGGCTGCCGACGAGTTGGCCGTCGACGAGTTTGCTTTCGACCAGTTGGCCTAGAGCCCCCACAGCTCATGACAATAAAATGTGGGGAATATCATCAATATATTTACTCTAGTATGCGCCTCGTATGGAGTGATAGTTTCTTGACACAATTGAAACTGAAACGAACAGAGAAAGAAAGAACTGTACAGCAAAGAACGCCATAATTTTCGTACGTCTGTGGTTGGCGAATAATACTATATATTTTGACCGCCATTAGCGTACAAAAATTTAGACTGATATTTGAGCCACTTGATATCACTGAATTTCTGAAGGGTCTAATAACGTTATTCGTATGAGATCTCGAGCGCTTCTTCACACAGGGAATTTAATATATCAAGGTACTTAATCGTCGCAACCCCTAAACAAGTACTCTGGGACTTCATCTAAAAACAAGACCAAGCTCTCCAAGCACCACATAATCCAAACTTTCGAGAGAGCTTGTTGACCGAGCAGGGGATATGTTAACAAGAAAATACCAGTTTACTTCCTGTGATCTTTTTTTTTTTCTTTTTGTGTGTGTGTGTCTGCTTTCGGCGCAAGCCTCGCACAGTTTTGTCGCTTCCCTCTACATTAAAGCTGTACTCACCATTAATCACTCCTACGTCATATGACCCACAACGACCTCCATCCCTCCCTCACCGAGCCCGCTTACTTGAGAGTCACTGCTTCAACATAATATAACGCATAACACCGGACTCACATATCCAAACGAAGAAAAAAAGAGTCAGAATAAACAGCCGATCGTAGAGCCAATTGATAAAGCTACGAACCCACCATTAGGAAACTTGCCGGTCTTTCCCACACACACAAGAAACCGTCCCCCCCCCTTTAAAAAATAATCCAGCACACTTTATTTAAGTTATTAGATTCGGCTCAACGTTGAACCGCAAAAGAAGCTGCGACCATGCCTTCTCCAATCACGCGTCCCGAATACGTTGCGTCACTGCATGCGCGACCGAATGAAGGTAAACTGCTTCGTCATCGACACATTCAGCGCTCGAAACCAATCCGCAAGTTCCAGCTATGGTGGTACCGCGGTGTGGCAATCACGTTCCCTAGCTCTGGGGTGATAGACTTCAACATAAAGATTGTCGCAAACGTTTCTCTTAGGTGAAATAATAATGCTAAGGTTTAATGATGACGCTCATGTCTGGCAGAATTTGGACCACTTGGGCGTCTCGAACCTGGCCGCGTCCTGCTGTTCCACGTTGATCACCCACATGACAGCCATTTTAATAGGCGCCGGCGCGAACCCTGTACAACGTGAAGCTTGCGGATCAAGTTTCGGGAATGTGAGCTGCTGACCCACACTATGCGAAACCGCTGACATCAATGCTCCGTTTCACTTTAAAGGGGTACCCCGCATTTTTTCGTAGTCTCCGATTTGCCTGAAATGTTGCTAAACACAACAAACATCGCTAAAATTGCAACCCAAAGATTGGGCCAAAATATATATACATATTGTTGCTGTTTTTTCGCGAAGGTATTGAATTCACAATTTTGGTCCTCACCGTGTTTTTCAAAGTGAAAGTCTCTACTGGCAGCAATGAAAAAGTGATGTCAGGGGAAGGCAGGGGTTCACTCTTTAGACTTTAGACTTTGTTTCCCAACTGATTACAAGCACTTTCGTGGTGTCCAACAGTGTTGGCGGTAACGCGTTAGTTTTCTCAGTAACGTAGTAACGTAATCGTTACGTTTTGGCCAACAGTAACGGGTAACGTACTTCCGTTACTTACTTCAAGCAACGAGTAACGGAGTTACGTTACTCGTTACACCTCCTTCCCAAGACCTGAGAAAAAAAAAAAACGCTACGTGCTGCTGGGACCAATCAGAGAGCGTCAAAATGGCACCATCATGGTGTTCGTCATGTTTCTGTACGTGTTCTATCATCGCTGAACCAACCATAAACAAAAAAAGGGGGCCCAGTGACCGGAGCTTTTGACGCTGCTCGATTTGTCCACGTTGGGAAGTTCTTCGTAGACTCCACCTACTGCCTTCCGCAACGGAGAAGCTGCTACTGCGCCTGCGCGCCGATAGCCTTGACTCTGTGAGTGCCGGGTACCGTATAGTGGGTTGCGGAGAACGTTGCGGGACGGCGTAGAAACGATCTACGAAATCTCCCTAATAACCCGTAGCGTCGGTTCCGTCCGGCCTTATGCTGAAACTAAGAATAGGTGCCAAGTCATTAATTATTGCACTCATTCCGCCTGCTTTCAAAATTTTGTCTGTCTTTTTCCCACGCAAAAAACACACATTTTATAAAAAAAAAAACATGCCCACGCCCTTGTGTTTAAGTGTAAAAAAAAACTGTTGCCCTGAACAGCGCGAGCGTCCATCTATAAATAAAAAGCTAACACAAAAGTAACGTTGCTTACTTTTTGTCGGTAACGATAACGCGTTCCTTTTATTTTTGAGCTAACGCAGGTCGTGTAACGCGTACTTCTATTTGCAAATAACGAGTAACGTTATTAACGAGTACGAGAACGAGTATTAATCGAGTAACGTGTCGTAGTTACTTTCTTTTTTTGGTAACGCCTACAACGCTGGCACTGTCAAACGAATGCTACGGAAGGCTCAGCTCCAGCACGCCGCGCAGCGGCACGAAGCAAAAATGCTCGGCGTAGTCCATTTTCCGACTGCCCGCTGGACCTGCAAGCCGGCCGTCCCCGACTGATCACAGCACTGAAAAGCGAGGGTATACATTTGAATGTTGGTTTTTGGCATCATTGTCACTCGCCGATTTCACTATAACCATTCTGGAATTCGCGATACTAAATAGCAGAACGCAAAGGGCAAAGGCCGATGATTCCGAAAATATTGCTAAGTAAAGATAGCTAAAAAAAACTACAAAAGGACTCCGGAGTATTTTTTTAAAGTTTGACACCGCAGCCAAACGCTACGACCCGATGACGTCCATCAATCAGCGCCCAAACGTGCATCGTCACGGCTACGTATATAGTCTTTGTGGGTTTGCTGCTCCGCACGCTTTTATTTTGAGCTCACATCAACTAACTATATATTTTCGGAATCACCGGCCTTTACACTTTCCGGCACGCTGTTCAGTATCGCGAAATTCAGAATAGTTATTGCGAAATCGGCGAGCGAAAACGATGCCCAGAAACCCAACGTTCAAATATACCCGCGCTTTGCGGGTAGCCGATTGACGTCGGGGGATAGTCCAAGCTCGAGGGTCCAGCGAGCAGTCTTAAAAAGATTATTGACGCGCATGTTTTAGTGTCGAATAATGGGTGACTGGAGCGAAGCCTGTGGTGCTTATTCACTGTGACGCCGAGCCAGCGTGCGCGTAATCCGTTGCAGCCAAGTCCATGTCGGACAGAGAATCGTGTATGGAACGTCACTATGGGCAATATCACTGGCGTTCGACCCGCAGCGCCCTTCGTCTATGAACGTTGAGCCAAAGCACGTAACGTTTAAGGTGATTAGATAGCGGCACCGGACTGCAGTAGCGCCCTCTCCTGTATCCACGTTGAGCGGCTACATGCAACAGTTTCCTTCATGACATCCCCGGCTACCAGACTGCTCCAGAGTCCCCCCACTCTGCTGGTAGTTACTACGCACATCTCAGAGCCCCTACTCGTCCCACAGTCGCGTGCCGAGCAATTAAGCCGATGGATCTAGAAGGCCATCTGGGGTCTCCCCGCACAAATTCGAACCTGCCGACTGCGCAAAAATTTTGTTCTGTCATTTTTTTATCCTTTTTTCTTTTTTTTTTACACGAGCATCGTGAGCTCACGAGGAGCAGGACGAGCACCGGACGCCAGACAGATGGATGGACAGATGGACGGACGGACATGGCTAGTCTCAGCGAGCTTCGCCCTGAAAATGCATCATATATGACGATGTCGTTCGTCTGTGCGTGATTTCGCCGCGAGTGCTGTCCAAAGCATTCAGCACACCGACACCCGCTCCCTGGCTTCCAGTCGCGAGCAACTCTTCCGCTATCGTCACTTTTTTTTTCATTACTGCCAGTAGGGATTTTTACTTTGTAAAACACGGCGAGGAACAAAAATTGTAAATTCGATATCCTAGCGAGAAAAAAGTATTCTATTTGACCCAATATTTGGGTTACCATTTCAGCGATGTTTGCTGGTGTGGTTGGCAAACTTTCCAGACAAATCAGGAGAGTATGAAGTAAACGCCGCCGGGGATATACAAACCGGCTAAACAATCACGCTGCACACGAGAAAACACAAATCTCGCGGCGCAATCACTTCGCGTGATTGATTTAATCAGTGATAGGAAACGCACAAAGACGAGGAGCATCTGACCATGCTCTTTTGGCGGCGCTTGATTTTCTCGCGGCATACCGTCGGCTGCGGGCGGACTGATTTGACGTGAAACGGAGCATACCAACCTCCCTTTGGTTCCCAACTCGTGACGAAGCAGTCTACAGACCATGGTCAATGACTCCATATATCAAACGTGTAAGAAGCGAGTGCCTGCTCCAGTCCATATACCCGAAACGACTTTGACCGTGCACACGCGCGCCGCGATAGACCTCGTGGCGATCGACCCGTGGAAACCCTACGTCAACTCGGAACGCGGGGGAAAAAAACACTATATATATGAAGATTGGGTCCTGATCGCCATAACGAACGTCCATTAAACGCAGTCACCTAATTAAATATGCGCGGAGTGGGCGTGGCCAAGGCGCAAACAGCTTGACTCGCGCGCGCGCGTTCCGCTAATGATCTGGATCCGAAGTTGGCAGGCAGGTTTGGCGCGCATGCGATCATCATCCAGATCGCGAACACATGAGCCGCCGAGCATGCGGAGTAATGGATCTAAGCCTGCGGCAGAGCGCACCAATTTATGGGACTCTCGTATTTCTGTTTTTATTTATATCTATACGCATGGTTTAAAGCCGCGTATACGCAGTGTGGGAAACAGAAGCGTGTATAGGCACGCGTGAGTTATGGCGCAGCTACTGGAATGGTGGCCTGGCGCCACCACGCGGGAGGCCGTCGAAGCTAGGGTTGCGCCTAAAGGTGACCTCCGTATAAAGCTGCGAAACTATATTACGGAAGCCTGAAAAGAATGCCGACGCGATAATTGTTTCGTTGTAGATATAATGATCGTTGCAGTCGAGCTATGCCTCGTAAAGACGACGTTCCCTGGGCAAATTTGTTCACGCACAAAACTATACGGCTGCCTCTCAAGACTTTACTTGGGATTATCTTTTTACGGCCTACCTAAGCGACATTCCTGATCTTTAGGACTGGGCTAAACTAATGGGCCATTCACCTTCCTTAGAACCTCGATCGGGGTATACAAACACGCATGCCTCCCTCCGCACTCCGTCGAAAAGGAAACGCTATGCCATATTTCACCTAATCAGGTAAGTGACTATTCGTGCATACAGCCAGTCCCAGTCGAGACTGTCTAGACATATTTACGTTTGAGTGTAATTGTCTTCGTTGCGACAGCTTGTAAGCGCCATCTACCAGTAGCCCTGGAATACTTTCGACTTCTTCATACAATTCATAATATTTGACGAGTCATTCCTTCACTGTTTGACTTTAAATAATTCTGGCAACGGTATAAGCGACCACTTCTCATAGAGAGCGCGTAGATTTGATCTCGTAAGTACTGAAAAACCTTTAGTATATCCGCAGATGAGAAGTGTTCCAGTGCCGCCGTATAGATGGCGCCAGTGTGTGCTCTATAGTCCTAAGCTGTCGCCGGCGGTTGCAACGGAGTCAACCACACTCAAACACGAATGAGTGAACCGCTCTTTAGCCACTCGCCGTTTGCCCATCAACTCATCATAGTCGCTTGACAAATCAATCCTAAGGCGCAGTCACACTGGTGTAGTGGTTAGAGTGGTGTAGCGGCAGACATGTACGTAACGCGTTACTAGTAACGAGTTACTTCTACCTAATTACTTTGTTCAGGTAATGAGTAAGGAATTTAGTTTCTTTTTAGAAAAGTAACGAGCAACCTACTTAGTTACAGTCTAGAAGTTTTTGGCGGCACAAGGGACAATCACAAGGGAGTAGACACGTCCGTGTCTACTCCCTTGTGATTGTCCCTTGTGTCGCGCAAAAAACTTCTAGACTGCATCATGAACCAACTATGCCAACAACAAGTTTTAATTGACTACTTAGTTACTTTTAAGGTCAAGTAATGAGTAAAAGTATTTCGTTACTTTTGAGGAGTAACGTGTACAGCAACGTTTAGATAGCCTAGTTTTAATTTCTAAACTGAGTAGGCGTCTATTGCGACAGAAGCAGATGGGCAACCCGAAGCACAACTAAACAGTACGATAGCAACGTTTATCGCTGAACACGTCAGTCGATCTCTGTATAACCGGTTTGAGTTGAGCTAATTGGTACATGTCTATGAGGAAACAGCTTGAACACTAAACACTTACACACAGAGAGGACAGCACATATACAAAGCTGACTATCAACTATTTAATACTTCTTCTCTACAGATCTCTACAGCTGGGATTCGGAATGTTCTTCACCCGGCGAACACAATAAGGTTCGTCGGTGGAACCTTCTAGAATCGTGTACAGACCGAATGTAAACCCGGAGGTTTCCAACACTGGAAGGCACACAACCCATTGTCAACTTGGAACTTTAGAAGCGGAGAGAACAAAAGAGAGATGAGAATCCTCGATGCTCCAGCTCTCCCTGAAGCACAACACTGCCGTTCCTTCGAGCGGGTCAGTAGAACGACTCTTCAGCGTCGCCGGAGATGTATTCTCAAGGAAGCGGCCAAACATAACAGATGAAAACTTGGAGAGGCAGCTACTGCTGGAGAGCAATGACTACTGAAAAGAAAACAATGCACCACGAAACAAAAGAAGTTGTGTATTTGGTCGCCAAAGACGCCGAGAAAAGTTACTCGCTTACATTTGAGTTTGCGTAACTCGTTCCTTTTCAGAATCGGTAACGAGGAACGTATTTAGTTACTTTTCGAGCAAGTAAAGGATTACTGTAACTAATTACTTTTTTTCTTTTTTTTTTTTTTTGGGGGGGGGGGGGGGAGCGGTAACGTGTACACATGTCCGTGTAGTGACCGGACATTGGTGGGAGGCCCAGACTTCAATTCCTGGCTCCACTAAATATTTCGACCTTCGAAGGTTCTTTCGTAAAACTGATTAATTCGATCAAGTGTATACGGTTCATTCATGCGCATATTTTCGATGATTTCCTCTCTGGAGACCACGTACGATGATGAAAAGTGCCCATGATATACGACAGACAGCTTGCACACACTGGCTAAAACGTGTTTCTTGCTTGTACGACAATTCTGTCGCATTAGTCATACAAAAAAAGTCTGTACACACGTTTGAAGCATGCGCACGTGATGTGTACAAAGTAAACATGATTCAAAGACACGTGAGGCGTACACCGCGTCTTTTGTATTATGCATGATCAGTCTGACAACGAAGCCGGGGTCACACTGCTGCTCATACACGTCATACAAAAACACACTGTGCAAACACGAGTCACCTCAACATCCCTGGTTCGAATGCCGCGTGCCAGGCTTTATCCTCGAACTCTTTTGCTACCCGGCATTCGAAACACGAATCTCGCAGCACTGACTTGCGTTCGAATCTGTATGCAGACTGTCTTTTGTATGATGCATAAGCGGCGCGACCCCCCCCCCCCCTTCCCCCGGGCTTAAGGCGGGTTATAGATACACCGAGAGACAAGAAATAAACCAGAAAAAAAAAGAATTTAACAATCGCGACAGGTTTAAACGAGACCGACAGATAATTAGAAGAAACGACCTCATCTCCCCTCTCAAAGTCGGCTTCTTCCGTTTAGTCGAAATCTACGGCAAAAACACACGGAGTACGGAATCGGACATGTAGCTACGAAGCTGGGAAACCGAGTGAAAAATTAAACCCTTCTCCGCCGGAAAGAAGCGGCGAATAGCCCGTGCGACACGCGGAGCGCAGAAACGGCGCCGGCAAACAGTCACCAATAACAAACCGGGACGGGAGGGAAGGGACAGACACCAATATATATTAGGGTTACGTTCTAAAACAGACACATCGGTATTCGTTAAGTACGTGGGGCTACTAATGAGGGTTCGTGCGCCACGAGGCAAAAAGACAATCGTCCCGGTTTCCATGGAAACAGTTCCTACGAAACACTTTTTTTCTCTCTCCTTCTTTTCGTACGCATGAATCTTCCCCGCTTCTTCGCCGTTTTCGATCCCATTTTGGTGTGAGCGTTTCCCAACGCTCGAAGTACTTTACTTTACACCGCTGACAAGACCACTTGAAAAAGAAAATAGTTTAGTAATTGTGGTTATTTGTATGTTTAGACGGCGGAAAGGTAGTTATATGGAATTCTCTAGATGGATTTGGAGCTAAAACAAAGATTAATCAAAAGTAGCGAGTGATGAGTGACGTAATTTGATAGACGATACTGTAATATAGTAATCTAAATACTTTACATGTTAGTTACTTCAAAATCTAACGAATACGCAAGTGCGTTACTGAAGAATGTAACGCGCTGCAGGTAACGTCATTACTTGTAACGTGTCACTCCAGTTCCAACACCGGTATATCCCCCCCCCCCCTTTTTTTTTCGAGATCCCTTCCAAAGATCAGTGGATAGCTGTACTATTCATACAAAACAAGAAGGTAAGGAACAGTGTCTTCGTCCATTTCTTACCTTCGTGTTTCATATAATTGTTCAGCTATCAAAATTAACAAAAGTTCCGGTGTACGGGAAAGTTTTGTCGAATACTATATTTAAAGGAAGAGTGTAACTGAATGGGAACTACACATGTGCCTCGTATTAATCTCTCGAGAAAAGAAAAACTGTTTTTGTGTGTTTTTTTTAAACGAGCGAGATCAAGTCCCTGAACCTCGGAGGAGGTCGCCACGTACCTCGCGGCAGGTGTGGGCGGCAAAGGGGTCACGCAGCGATGATCTGTTCTGCCAGAACGGGTTTCCGCTTCACGCTGCGGGACTTGGATGCACCGGACGGGGAGGTTGCAGACCCACTCTGGAAAAGAAGAAATGGGAATAAACATAAAGCAAAGCTGTAGTCCTTCAAGCCACGTCGAAATCAGCGTCCACGCATGGCAGGCTGCAGGGCATGGAACGTCCGGAGAACGGGCTAGTTCATCTCGGCGCGACGAACACCAGATTTTTAGTCCAACAACAATAAAAGATTACAGGAGGACGCTTAAAATATATTTGGAGTGTGTGTACGTTTATACAACCTAGAACTTAGTCAGCATCAATGGGCGTCTGGCGTCTCAGCTGTAGGTGAGAAATTTATTCAGTGCAGTACAACCGCTAGCCTGGGGTCTTTAACGTGCACGACGCAGTAGTGGTACTCGACCGCACGCCGGCACGATGCTCATCCAAATCGAAACGGGCAGGGGTGGGGATTGACGGAGGACGCTTAAGCATCGCCTTTAAGAGTGGAACACGATAGCGAAACATATAAATATAAACTCCCGTTCGTTTCCGAGCCATGCAAACGTGCCTTGCGTAACCTGAAAAAATAATAAAAAAGTGTTTGCGTGTCTGGCTTGCAAGCATGGGTGGTTCGCAACCGAAGGATCGTGGGTTCGAATCACGTCTAACATTCCTCAATTTTTTCTTTAAGGCAAATTAATTACTTTATAAAGTGAAATTATTTGAGACATGCGGCGACCTTTAACTTGCATTACATGTCATGTTTTTCAATCACTTTGATTCAACACTAGACGTCACGTTTCACGTAAGCGTTGTGGGTTGTTTGAAATTCCCGCGCGAGGTCATGTGCCTTTGACGTCACGACCCTATCGACCAATCAGGATTTTCGCGTCACGCCACCGACATCGGCTTTTGTGCGACACGAGCTCCTTAACGCTATCGCGTTAAAATAAACTTTTTTGACGATAAGAGCAATCTTACGTTGTACCGATCGCTCACAAATTTTTGTTCTACCTAGCGGCGAAACCGAAGTGCAACGGAAACACTACAAATGGAGTGTTTCTTGGCATGTCTGCGAAAAAGAAGATGGCGTTCTTCTCGCGAATGAATGACCGGGAAATATCCCTCATTTTAATATTAAAAGTATCAAAATTAGCCCATCTGACATCTTAAGAAACACAAGGCTTGGTTTATTATGTTAACGAATCTTGCTTTATGATTCGTTCTTTCGCGTATTGTAGGCCTCCTGCGCTGAAGCTTTGAACGTATCGTGGCGCCCTCCGGTGCCGGGCAATAAAACGTCTGAGTAGTACAAGCCCGCCGCGGCGCCGCGGCCCCGTACGCGTATCGCGTAATAGCAAAGCTGTTCGGGTGGCTTTTGCGTCTGTGCGCTGCTGTTAATTGTGCGTTGCGTTCGGGTGGTTACGATTCAAAATATGTCACCCGTAGTCGTCACCGCACAACGTTACCGCGAGGACCCGAGCTCGCCCAAGCTAGTTCCTCCATCGTCCAAGCACGTCGAAACCGGGAGCAACATGCGCGGCCTCGATGCGTTCCGTTCGAAACGTCGCCGTCGGCGGTACTGTTGCGTCGTCAACTGTCAAGAACGGGAAGAACCCCTGAGTGAAGTTCTACAGATTCCCATTGAAACCGTGCGAAGTCGAGCGAAGGGAACGATACTAGCCGCCCAGCGCACTGAGTAAGCGAGACAATTGTTTTTTTTGTTCGCCCTCCAGGGTGTTCTGCTAAGGCACGGCCACTCGATCAAGCGGCCGTGGCATGCATCGAAACGTGCGTCATGCGAATTTTACGCAATCTGATTGAACTATACCACTATACTTCGTTTCAGCTTAGGTCCAGACGCAGCCGATGCTACAAGCGCGAGCTGCGGGCTTTCAGTGTCCCTGTCAAGCACGCGCGCTCGTGCAGTGCAAGCACTGTTCAGGGCCACATGCTCGCGCTTGTAGCGTCGGAAGCGAATTATACGCCATCGAGCATACGCGCGCACCTACGCACCAGAGAAAGCAACAAGCATGTGCTTGAGGCGGAGCTCCTACTGCTGATCTTATGTTGCGTGAAGCTTACGTCGCAAATGTGCAAGAAAAGATGCGAGAGCTCGAGAGGCAGCGTGCATTCCTTTGTTTTTCTCCTGCCCCCGGGTGGTTGGCGGGTTGGCTAGCAGACGCACAAAGTTTACGGGCTTTGGCCTTTCTGTTCTAGCCGAGCAAGCCACTCGGGGTTCACCTTCTCTGCAAATAAAGATTATTATTATTATTGTGTTCGATGCCGCGCTTGCCTCCCTCCCTTCTTATTTATTTACGTGTGCGAGTGTGTGCGTGTATAATGTCTTGTATGGTGCCACAGACCTACGAGTACGGGCCACCTGGCCTTTTGTGATGACCAAACTGTCCTCAAGAGTTAAATAAAGAAATATCAATATCAACAATGTGCTCGGCCGCCAGACAGCCGGTCGACGCTCGACCGCTTGCGTCTGCTTTCGCGGATTTTCGAGGTTGGTCATCAGCTGATAGCGTTGGCTGTACGGAGGGGCTGCAGTTTGGGAGTTTTTACTTACAAGGTGCGTTAACGCATCTCGGAATGCTCATCTCAAGCTCGATATCATAAGAAGCTCGCTGTTTTTGCGAGTGGCATCACGCCGACACCAAATTTGCGGCTTCTTGTACAGCGTAGACGTAGCTCGCGTCGCTGAGTTCATTCTCTTTGCGAAGTGTTCACGAACGAAAGCAGCTTTCCACGTTAGAAATTGGCTCGATTCCTTGCCATAAGAAAATCGCACGGAAGGAATTCATAACGCCGGCGCCGCCGGCTAAAATTTTCACGCGGGTCAAATTGGAATGCGCAAGTTTGTACTACCCAATACCTATAAACAAATCGTAGGGGGCGCTGCCAGACAACTTTTCTGCAGCGCCTCCTGGGCAAAGCAGGAGGCCTATCGGGCGCGTAGCGCAATCTCATTTACTACAAAGTGTGACATTGTATTCTTTCACAATAAACACATTTTCATACATTTATTGACAAAGGAACTAAAGTAAGATGATGTAGATTCGCCACCTTTCGCTTTCTTAAGTTTTCTATGTGTCTGTAGTTTACGTTCCACCTACTGGATTACGTTCAACCAGGGTTCTCCGCGACGCCGTTTATTTACACGGTGAAAAAAAAACTATTCTTTTTTTTTCTTTACTCGTCATCTTATATACGTACCAGAATCTCGTCGCACTCAGCAGCTTTTAGGCCTAAACGCGGGGGGAAGGCGTCCCAAAACGATTCCATAAACACCGTCCACATATGCGTCTGTCGGCACCGTCGCCACGTCGCGGCAAACAAGGGCAGCGCCTCGCGGATGAGCGCTATCATCCGTTCACCCCAATCGTAAACATGGGGTCGGAAATAGAGGCATATGCCGCCAAGTTTACGCGACGCCACAGACCAGCAATGGCGTCGAGAGGATCAACGCCACCCACGATTGCAGACGACGCGAAACAAAACAGGAACGCCCGTAAAAACACGGAGGGCGGCACGAAACGAACGACAGAGTCATAAATCCGCGTCGTCTGCTACTAAACTGGTCCGGTGCCTGCAGGGCAGCTCTTCGAATGCAGACGGCGACCAACCAAAACAGACGCGAGCATTCATGGCGGCGAGGTTGGGCCCGACATAAAACTTTGTCTAAACACACTTTGGAAATCCTTTTGTGTTTCTATGGTAGCCGACTTTCGAGGGCGCGAAGAAAGATGTTGCCTCTGAGTCGTGCGTTGCGGTGCAGACGGCGTGCAAAAAGGGACAGCTGGAGATTCTGAACTGCGTTCCGAAGATGGCCGCTGTCAGCTCTTAACGCGACGGCGAAGTCAAGGCGTCCATCTTGCCGCGCACTTAGCTGAGCGTAAATGGATCCGGGAGTGTAAATTTATTAGGCAGGGTTGAGGAGGAAAGGGAGAGTGAGGAAAGAGCTCACGCAAACAAAAGATTATGAAAATTTTCTTTGCGCGAGTTATGAAGATTACATCCCCATAAAGGCCTGTCTAGAGCCCCTAAGTTGACAAACTTTGAAACACGCGTTAAGGCTGGTTCACACTGCCCCATTTTCTTACGTCAACTTACTTTACGAAATATTACGTTGAAGTCACCGGGACCTCTGTGCTTCATATTAAGCGAGGCTACCAGTTCAAGGAGAAAGCATGACACGCGACATTCGAGACACGAATGTTTAGGTGACTTATACGTACAACTTAACTTAACGTAAGAAAATGGGCAGTGTGAATGAGCCTTTAGTTTTTCTCCTCGTGCAATAGGAGTAAAAAAAACTATTTATATATAAGAAAAACGAGCAGCGTTTCCGCCTTCGACTCGCAGCCAGAACAAGCGGTCACGTGATCTGGAGCCGATTATATGCCGTCAATGCTTATCATAGCCACGCGCGGGGCTGGCAAAGCAACACGCGTTGAGCGTCAGTGCAGCGATCGCACACGAGCCACTACCCGAATGCCTCAACAGACCATTTGCTGTCTTACCCGAGCATCAAGGAGAATGCAGGGATTGGTGTTCCACGCGCCACACGCGCACGCCTTTCCTGTATAAAAAGATTCGAAGTAAATAACCAAAAGAAAGCATTGACGAACGCGCGTGCAAGATGCCATTTGTTTTAGGTTTTCGCTTTGGAAAAGTTACTACTGCTGAGGCCAGCACAGTGCGGCGCGTGGAACACCAATCCCTGCATTCTCCTTGATGCTTGGGCAAGACAGCAACAGGTCTATTGTCGCGCTGTTGATTATCGCGAGCCCAAATCGAGTGTTCACGCAATGCTCGGATCCAATCTATGATCCTCATTAAAATATCGTCACTTTGGGACTATGCCGACACCGCGACCTCCAAAGAATGTCATCAAGTTTTGCGAAGTTAAGATCGGAAAGAAAACGCTCGCTTTTATTCTTGAAATTATACCGCAACAAAAAGGTTTGTTGGTCAATGGCGTTGCGTGCGGGTGTATACTTGGGTGCCATGCCCCTAAGCTGGTGTAAAGTGAAGTGCACCGCCCTTTTAAAGTCATTGTTGCCAGTTATCGGTAGCTTTATCTCAAAACGAGGAAACGCTTTCCCGTGACGCAGCGAGACATGTTTTAAGAAAAGTCCACTGTCACTGCAGCAGGGAAACAAGTCGTAGCTCATTGAGCTTCCTCGACTACCGATCTTGAACCGACTATAGGATGTGGCATTTTATATTTAGAGCTTTGAACCCTTCGACACTTCGGAAACTTCGAAATCTGGGCAGGAGATTGATTAAGTGTAGCGATCATAAAATATCATCTTGCGTGCAGACGGCGTCGCGGTCAAACACGCATTTTCCAAAAAATAAATGTGAACTCGACTGCAGTTTTTATGACCTGATGAGAAATGCAAGAAGGATTCTCAAAGGTGCAACTCAGCTATCAGGCCGCACGTGACGTTTGCTTGGTTGAGCTAAACGTTATCGAATGCGGCACCGTTGCTTTTCATGATTTATTTCACGTGATTTATATAGACGGAGGAGCTGAAACTCGCTTCCTGATATTTCCAGTTGATTGGACGGCATTATGATTAGCTGTCGGAAAATGCATGCGTCTCGTGGAACCGTGACCTTTCGCACCACTCAAGGAACATCAAGGAAGCAATGTTTTGCGTTCGCAACATTTTATTTAACATCCGAATCGTTCCGCAGTCAGCCCACTCGTTAAAAAAACGAAAAAGAAAACGCTCAACTAAACAATGAACCCACGAAAGCCTGTTAGAATACAGGGCGGAGCCAGATGCAAAGCGAGACTTTGCAACGCACTTGCACTGTATTAGGGAGGAGATCGAACAGTCACACCTCTAGCAGTACCGCTTCAGCATGTGGGTGCGAGTTTCAACGATACCGATTTCCCGCTCTCAGAGCCGCCACCCTCTTTCCCCCAAACGCCATAGCGTAAACAAGGCTCGCTCGCAAAAACTTCCAAACGTGAATGTGTGTTTCTATGCCCAGATGTGAGCACAACAGTTGCTACTTTTTTTTCACTCACCATGATGCACAGATTACTCCAACGCTTCACCTCACCTCATACATTACGATGGGCCGCAGCGAGCCATCCCAGCCGATCCAGCGCTGCGAAAGCATCACGTGACCACGTGTGCCCTGCGCGTCAATGCGCCGCTCGCGAAGATCACGTGACACTCGCGCAACACCGGACTGGCTGGGATTGCACGTAGCGCCCGCTGCTGTTCATCGCAAGGTGAAACGGAGCACAGACGCTAGCGTACACCGCAATCGCTTCAAAGTAGACCGCTACCTACGGTCAGAGCACGGTGTAAGATACATACTCTTGAGGTGAGGACACTGGCGCGAGGAACAATGACACGCGATCGACTAGATAAAGTCCTCTCACGAGCACATGCGCGCGTTGAACAGCCCGCAGCGCACTATACTTCGTCTCACCCTACGATGAACTAAGGGCAAAGCTGACGGACCGCCAGATCCAATCACAAGCCACTTAGAAATTGTGCGGTATTTCGCTTCGATGCACGTAACGGTGCCCGCGTCTCGGATCACTGATGAGAGGACGGGTGGACAGTGGTTCGAATCGGAGAGCACTGAACGACGCAAAAATTTTACATTGCAAAAGACAGCCACGACATATAGGCTCTTTGCAGCGTCGAAGCTATGAGAATGATGTGGCGCTTTTGGATTCGAGCATTATTCGTCCACCCTTATCAATGTTAAGTGTGTCATAGTATAGCGTAGAACGTGATTGGGCCTGGCGGCCCGTGGCTTTGGCCTTTAGTCCATCGTAGGATGCGCTGGCGAAACGAGGCAACTGTGAGAAAAAAAAATACATAAATAAAATACCTCGTTGCGCATGACATCTCTCGTACAGCCGTCGCACATCCTTGAGCAAGGAGCTCGTGCTCGTCTGATGCCATGGCAACGATATATTTATGTTATGTTTTTTCACAGTTGCGTCGTTTCGCCAGCGAGCGACGCTAGCTCGCAGTGGGCTGTTGGGCGCGGGCGTGCGCTTGTGCAGAGGACTTTATCTGGTCGCACCGCGTCGGGCAGAGTTCTCAGCTGAAAAGTATATCGTACACCGGTCAGAGTCAGCTGGTCCAATCACGTAGCCACGGACACGCTACGTTAAGAAAATGTTCGGCCACGCTAACCAAACAACTGCCAATAACGAGTCACGTCCCAGCAGGTCTTCAGCCGCCTGGACGAATCATTGCTGAGAAAAGCCGGGAGTCACGCGTTCTTCGAGCGAGCGTCCGTATACCTTGGCTTCACTCCATCTGAAGAGAGTCCACCAAAGAGCGCATTGAAACACTTTTTTCTCGAGTAATAAAATTTTAAAAGAAAAAGTAAAACAAGCGCTGTCGCCAGGAAGCAGCAAAAGCCGGCGTGCGTATATAACTCTTCCTTCCTTTGGTCTCCTAAAATTCCGAGAGTTCAGAAACAGAAAGCAGCCATATATTTGCGACTGTCATTAGTCTCGCAGTGAGTGCTCACCCACGTACAAGACGTGGGTAGCCTCGTTTTGACCTTGAACCGAGGTGCCAAGGTCAAACGACGTTTCGCGCCCGCCCGCGTCTCGAACAGGACGTCATCGATCACGGGGACAACAACAACGAGCAATCGAGCGCCGCCGGAACGCTTCGCGCAGCAGAAAGCCAACTGGCGGGCAGCTTTCCAAGCGCACGAGTCGACTTCTAGGTCCCATAAGGTCACCAACATTTGTAATCGTCGAGTTATTGGTGGCTTCGGATGTAGGTGCCGTCCCCTTCTAGCGGAGTCACGCGAAAGGGCGTCGTAACGTCGCTCTACACTCAGAACCGACGCGAACCAAGATTTGAGACTGTTACACATTTTAAGAAAAGGTGTGTGAGTTAACTTTCCCGTAGAACATGAGACAACGAATCACAAAGAAAAATGCCAGGATCCCAGCGAATGGAAAAACTCAAAATACAACTAGACAAAAAAAAAATGGAATGCCCGCAGTCACAATGAGCATGACGTTTCACTTGCTCATTGTCCCTGTCAGTGTTGCCAATTTGGCGTTTTTTTCGCTAAACATTGCGATTTTTGTGAGTTGTACCTAGCGGGAGAATATGCCGTTCAATGGTTGGCACGATTTTTTTTTTAAGGCATGTTAGCGTGTTTTCTGTCGATCTGAAGTGTTCTCGAGTTCACATTTTTCAATCGTAATAGCCTTATTTCTTTAATAAGCTAGAGTCATGGGGTCGTTATTTTCGCTCCCTCTCAACAAAAGTTTTGTGAGTGAGAACAACGCGTGCGACACCGTTGAGATAATATGGGGACAGGCATCGAAACATGGTCTTAAAACGCTCATGGCATGCGCCTTAAAGGGCCCCTGAAAAGAAAAAAAAGTATTCTTTTAAACAAACTGAAGGGACACGCGTGTTAAAAAATTAATTTTACGCGGAAAAAAATTAGAGTAATATTGACGGCACGAGACGCGATTTAGTCGGTAGACGCCTCTTTTCCACTTGTTTTCTTTCTCGGTGTTTCGGGCGCGTAGAGAGAGGTGGATCGGTTTCGCCTTCACGTTGAGTTGGAAAGAGCGAATAGACCATTTGCTATATTAACCAAGCATTAAGGAGCATGCAGGGATCGGTGTTCCACGCGCCACACGTGCTGGCGTCAGCAGTAGTAACTTTTCTAAAGAAAATACCTAAAACAACGGCATCTTGCACGCGCGTTCGTCAACGGTTTATTTTGGTTATTTACTTCGAATCTTTTATACGGGGAAGGCGTGCGCGTGTGGCGCGTGGAACACCAATCCCTGCATTCTCCTCGATGCTTGGGTAATACAGCAAATGGTCTATTACCATCTCGTTGAGCGAAAGACCATTCCATGACGTCATTCACTTTGCGCGCAGAATTTCAAATAAATCTCTCGCCGTCAATTTTGCTCTAATAAAGAAAAATCGCGTAAAATTTATTCATTGACACGCGTGACCCAACTAGACATTAAAAAAAAAACATTTTTCTCTTCTATTCTGGGGTTGTTTAAGCTTAGCTCTTTTTAGCGGTTTCCCAAAAATCCGAGCGTTTTCTTTTTTATGGCTCATCGTTTTTTGTCTTCCTAAGATGAATTGTTTATATGAGCTTTGCCATTCGCTGGTATCCTGACACTGTTCGCCGTGCCTGTCTCCATGTTCGGCAGGAAAGCGAACTCGTGGAGCTTCTCTAGAGTGTATAGAACCACCAAACTGAGCGTTTGGAGCCGTTGTGTTGTTCGTGCGCGCTCTACCGCGTCATCTAGACATCCGTAGGCAAGTCGCAAACTTACCAAGGTGCGAGGTTCGACCAGGTTCAACCCTTCCGCACGTTTAGCGCAGGGTTCGTCTGAAGTTCGATCATTGTACGCATGCGCGGAAACTGAGAACGAGCTGATGCCACCTGGAGGAGGAAGGTACCAGGTAACGAGACTAACCAAATGTTTAAATACTGCGTAAACATCGGTAATTTTCTTTTAGGATTGGAAATTAACTACCGTTACAATGTGTGCTTCAAGGCATTTCTGTGTCGAAATCGGGTAACCCTGTTCGAGAGTCGAACTTCGTCGAATTTCGCCAAAAAAGGTCGCAGGTTCGGTCGAACCTCCAGGTTCGACAAGTGTTTGAGACACACCTCTAGACGTGCGCAATGCCGGTAGTTCGAGGTACTGAGTTCGCAGGTAAAATATTCTCATGCAACGCGCACCTTGGCAAATTCCTGCTTTATTAGCTGACGAAGTAACGTGCATCATACATAAACTATCCACAACATGCGCTGTCATTGACAAAATCCGTCACGTCTTGCCGTAATAAACGATCTAGAAAAAAAAATTATTTTGCAGGCTTGCACCTGTAGACAGATAGTACGCACGCGTAAAATTTCAAATTTTGAACATGTCTGCGAACTATAATTCAGAAAATACGCCAGTTCATATCCGTGACGTGCACATTAGAGCACTACTGCACGAGCCTACTCTTTGAGGCCCGCCCCACCGGCCCGTGACTCTTAGTCTTACGGTGCCCGACCGGGCCCGGCCCGATGGATTCCTAACTGATCAGGCCCGGCCCGGATCGGCCCGATGGATTCCTAACCGATCGTGCCCGGCCCGATCAGCCCGATGCATTCTAACTGATCGGCCCGGCCGGATCGGCCCGATGGGATTCCTAACTGATCAGGCCCGGCCCGGATCGGCCCGATGGGATCCTAACTGATCAGGCCCGGCGGATCGGCCCGATGGGATTCCTAACTGATCAGGCCCGGCCCGGATCGGCCCGATGGGATTCCTGACTGATCAGGCCCGGCCCGGATCGGCCCGATGGGATTCTACTGATCAGGCCCGGCCCGGGCCCTGCCGGGTGAGAGGCCAAAGCGTGCCTCATCTCTTCAATTCAAAGCTGCCCTGGGAAGGTGTTCGTACATTTGGTTCGTTTACTAATTTAACTCAAGGACGCTGTCAAATCACGTGATGAACACTCGTAAGGTTACACAAGTATAAAAGATATAGCCTATCTTTGGTAGCTAGAGAGCGTTGTTTTTTCTTCTGTTTTCTGCAAGAGTTCCTAAAGGAAAAAGAAAGACTCGTACTGAACCCTGTAACCGGATTACCCGCGTTTTATTGCGTACTGGCAACACTATGATGATGGAATTCCCAGAATTCTCCGTATCTTCTTGAGGGCTTTCTTCGTGCAAAACAACTTCCTTTATTTCTAAGATTATCTCAGTGGCGTCGTAGTGAGTTTGCACATCGGCTTTTTCATTTCTTTCAAAAAAAAAAAACCATCAATGCGTGAGCATTTTCTTCTCAACCTTTAAGAAAGCGTGCTACACCATCGCCCGAGCCCGGACCGAACCCGGAAACAATCCGTACTATCCGGCCCGGGCCCGGCCCGGGTCCTGGCTTTCGGGTTGGCCCGGGCCCATGCAGAGCTCTAGCGCACACACGCACATACGTGAAATAAGATGCGCACCTACACACACGCGTGAAAGCTCTAGCGCACACACGCACACACGTAAAATAGAATGCGCACCTACACACACGTGCACTGCTGCGCGACATAAAGAAGCAGGCGCAAGAGTGAAATATAGGGCTGGAGTCCGGTTCCAGCGACCGCGGCAGCCAATTTGTAACGGTAGTCATTCATAAACAAACCGCCCCGCCGTTCGAGACGACGTCGCCGAAAATACCTCCTCTCCGTCCACCCGTATACGCTGATATTGCGATGGGAGCTACGCGCTCGCCGGGCCGATCAACCGCCTCTTTTCCATCGCCTGATACCGCTCTCTGCGCGCGGGCATGGGCGAGAACGTGACCACGTGACGAATGCTCGGCGTATGACTGGCCCAAGAAGCACGTAGCTTCCACAGCGCTATCGGTATGAGCCGAGTATGGAAGGCAGGGACGGAAAGACCGTCGAATCCGCAACTTCCGGATGCGCGCTTTGCGACGGGCCCCTGAAGCATTCATAAATGAAGAGAGCGAGGCTCTGCTCCGAGGAATTGGACTTGGCGATGGCTGTGTCGTCGGAGGCACGGGATTTGTCGCGATCAATATGCATGTTCAGCCGAGCTTGCGGGAAGATCGGCGAACGTATTGCATACACCACTCATGTCTCGTTTATGCGGCATTGGGTAAAAATCGGGATTTTCGCCTAAAGGACGATTCTGCTTTTGGAAAGCGAATTTCCCCGAGAGCAACAGCAGGACTACCAATACCGAACTCCGGAAACATCCCTTCCCTTGAAACAGAATGACGAAGTTGAGCCTTCCTGGAAGAGAGACTACTTGTACTCTCTTCCTTCTAAACAGCAAACTACTATAGTACAGTCAATTTATTGTCGATTATCTATTGCGGATTATAGCTAGATTACGAAGTTATCTAGCTCGACCGATGAAGGGCTTGCCAGGCCCGAAACAATTCCTGTTTCTTCGATCGCCCCGGAAGATCCATACCATCTGAGGGCAATATTGTTTTGATATTGTCTATGAAAAGGCGCACTTCCACATTGCAGCTGTGGGCACAGCAGCATTTTAATTGTCGCAGTGCATAGCACTTACGCTCACTTTTTTAGGGTGAGCATAGGTCCAAAGATAGCGGTCATATATCACCTTAGAGGTGGGAGAAGTCCAGGTAAGGTGACCCAACCCATCCAACCGAAGTTTATCGCCCGGTCGGTATCGAAACAGACAGAAAAATAAGTTGAGCTTATGTCAGGTGCTAGCCCTGCAGTATTAGATTTTCCTTCATATTTTGTTAAAGTCCGGTAGACATTCGTTCACGAAACCCTCTGAATCACATAGCACTGATTGGCATCGCCTGCACCTTAACTGAAAGGCGACAGTGTTCAAGCAGTCACCAGATCTCCACTTACCCTTATTGCGAAAATATGTTCGCGATAAATGGATAGATGAATGAGTACGGCTGAACCGTAGGAAACGGGTGGTAGCTTGCGCCATCCAGAGAAAGAGAAGTGGAAAAGAAAAATGGGAACGATCGCGCCTAGCCAAATGTCTAGCGAAAACTGACGCGTCCTGGTGGTCAAAAAGTGAAATGGAGTAACTCGGTGAAAGAATCAGCATCTGACTTTTTAAAGCAGGTTTTGTAGCAGGCAAATGATGGTTTGGGGCAGAGATAGACCTTCCTTGGAGCAGATCCCGACACCTGTTAGCACATCATTTAAAAATTAGACGATGATTGCATTCCTAAATGAGTCAGACTTTGATAATAATTGAGGGTTCGTCTTTGATATTCAAGTATGATACTTATTACCTTTTGTATTTATAATACATATAAATGATCATAAAAATAACAACATGACACGCAACTGTCCTTAGAAATATGGCTCAAATCAAAGTAGGTTCCGTTTACAATAAAGATTTAATATATATATATATATATATATATATATATATATATATATATATATTAGTTGAGATAAAGTATATCTCCCACTCCATCTTTTACGCTCATAGGTAATTCTGGGAGAAAAAGAAAACTAGCATATTCCTTAAAACGTCGGTCAATAAAAATATGTTCTACCAAGATTTATGAACTTAAAATAACTCAAGTATCTAGGGTCATAAAAACCCCACCACCAAATATTACAAAAATTTAGAGTTAAACTTTAAAAGTGATACTTCTAATTCTGCAAGAGTTAGCGGCATCCGAGCCAGAGTTGAGTCGATTCATTCATTCAAAAATAGGTGCGCGTTTATTTTTATTTTTCTCAGCAGCGACCTTTAAACTTAAAGGTCTACCTACGTTGAGGACCAAAAAAAAAATATATATATAGTATATTGCCGCGAGAGCCGAGCAACGCTCGGTCGGTCTTCTAGAAGATTCCCATTCATTCTCGCACTAATTGTAACTTTCCCTTTGCTTTGTTGTTCTCGAAAGTGCCAGTTCATCCTCGCCCCGAGCGCGCGACGCCCGAGCCTCCTTTGCCGAACTTTCGAGATAGCGACGCACGGTAGATAAGCAGCTACCCGCGACCTTGTCGAGTCAGAGTCCCGCGCGCTCTGTTTCGCCGCCGAATCGCCGCCTGCTTTTCTGCTGCCTCGACGCTCTTTCGTTCTTTACTTATTTTGGTTGGCACAAGTTCGCCTATTAAACCGTTATTTTTGAGTTCACTGCTCGTCTTCGTGTCACCTCCGTTCGTGACATTTCTGGTGGAGGTGCGGGGTAGAAGAAGGCCACGACGATGACCGCTCCACCCGTCGTTTACCTGCCCGTCGCCCCTCGGACTCCGACGCCTTTCCACGGGGAGATCCACGAGGACGTCGAGGACTGGATCCAACATTACGAGCGCGTGGCACGCCATAACGGATGGACCGCCGAGCAGTACCTGCAGAACCTCTACTTTTCGTTGGAGGGTACTGCGAGGCACTGGTTCGAGAACCACGAGGCTGCGCTCACGTCGTGGGACGCCTGCGTCACCGAGCTGAAGCGGGCG
This sequence comes from Ixodes ricinus, assembly GCA_037355805.1. NCBI lineage: Eukaryota > Metazoa > Arthropoda > Arachnida > Ixodida > Ixodidae > Ixodes > Ixodes ricinus. The sequence goes on along the minus strand of JAZHYW010011064.1, from coordinate 225,045 downwards.
TTCATGAACCAGCATCGCAGGCAGCGGGCCGAAGACCTTCTCCAGGCGAGGACTCAAGGCCCCAACGAAACAGTCACCAGTTTCGTTGAAGACATCCTCCGCCTGAGCAGCCGCGCCGACCCGCAAGCTACCGACGAGAAGAAATTACGCTTCCTTATGAGGGGCGTGAAAAGCGAAATCTTCGGCGGACTTATTCGCAACCCCCGACGACCGTCGAAGAATTTGTTGCCGAAGCGACAAACATCGAGCGGGCGTTAATGGCCCGAGCGAGTCACTACCATCGGCTCAGCAACGTCTCCACTTTGGCCTCGCCCCGCTCAGAGTTCAGCACTGGTGCCGACGAGCTCCGCGACATCATCCGAGACGTCGTCCGAGAGGAGCTCCGAAAACTGCTCCCCGCTGCTGAGCGTCCGGCGTCGCTGTCAGTCGCCGAGATCGTACGCGACGAGGTGCAGCGAGCCGTCGCAGCCGGAGTCTCCCGTCGACCTGCCACCACCCGAGCAACCGACGGTGAGCTACGCCGCCATGGCCAGACGACCGCCACCTGCTGCCCGTCAACCTCCTGCGCCACCACGACGTGGACGCACCAGCGCCGCAGTACTCCCAACGACGCGACGATCGGCAGCACGTCCGGCCAGAGCGACCCACGCCGCAGAAAGACCGACGTGTGGCGAACGGCCGACCGACGCCCGCTTTGTTACCACTGCGGGGAAGCTGACCATGTCTACCGCCGTTGCCCGTACCGACAGCTGGGGCTACGCGGCTTCCACCCCGACGACCCGCGACCACGCTACGGCGAGCGACCCCGGGACATCGACGAATACCTCCGCCGGTCGCCATCCCCGGGACCGTCTCCCCGCCGCGGTTTCCGATCGCCGTCACCACAACGCCCTGCATCGCCTCATCGTAGGTCCCGCCGAGAAAGCCTGTCCCCCCTGCCTCGCCGGGAAAACTGAGTGCGGCAATACCGGGAGGTGGTATTGCCGATGACGAACGACGCCAATATCCTCCACAAACGTCGGAGGGCTCCCACACTAGCGACGAGACGCATAGGAACGACGGTTCTGCGACGGTGTCGAATAACCTCGACGTTACCATCGACGGCCACGACGCGAAGGCACTCGTCGACACCGGAGCAGACTATTCCGTTTTAAGTGGGAAGCTCTCTCGCCGCCTTCGGAAAGTGATGACGCCGTGGGATGGCCCGAAAATACGAACCGCCGGCGGACATCTCATCACACCAGTGGGAAGGTGTACTGCGCGCGTGAACATCCACGGAGAAACCTGCCCCGTGAAATTCGTCGTCCTCAAGGACTGTTCGAGAGACGTCATCCTTGGCATGGACTTCCTCTGTGAGTACGGTGCCGTGATCGACCTTGGCGCAAACAGGTTGACGCTGCGAAAGCCCGTTCTACCTCCGGAGGGACCCAAAACGACGCCAGCCGCCGTCCGAGTCATTGCGGACCACGTGAACCTGCCGCCACGGTCGAGTGTTCTTGTGCCCGTCGTGACCGATGCAGTGGCCCGCGGGAAAGTCCTTCTGGAGGGCAGCGTCCAACTGCTTCTCGGAAGAGGAATAGGCGTCGCAAGGGGCGTAACGGAGCTGCAGGATGGACGTACTGTGGTCCTCGTGACGAACTTTCGACCGGAGGCGCAGCACCTCACGAAAGGTGCCACCGTAGGACACGTTGAGGAACTCCTGGCCGACGCCGAAATCGCCGCGATCTCCGACGAGCCCTCGCCGTGTCAGCCGCACAGTACACCACCGCCGCAGCTCGACGTTAACCCCAAGCTCAGCGCCACGGAACGACGACAGCTCGGAGACCTCCTCGCCGAGTTTGGCGACTGCTTTGCGACGACGTCGAGGGTGCGCCAGACAACAGTTGCCAAACACCGCATCATCACCAACGAGGACGCGCTCCCTGTGCATCGGCCGCCGTACCGGGTCTCCCCAAAGGAACGAGAGGCCATTCAGGAACAGGTGCAGGAGATGCTGAACGACGACATTATTCAGCCTTCGAGCAGCCCGTGGGCCTCTCCAGTTGTACTGGTGAAGAAGAAGGACGGAACGCTTCGATTCTGCGTTGACTACCGGCGGCTCAACGCGGTGACGAAGAAAGACGTGTATCCGCTCCCCCGCATCGACGACACGCTGGACCGCCTGCGCCACTCACGGTACTTTTCGTCGATGGACCTTAAGAGTGGCTACTGGCAGATCGAAGTCGACGAACGGGACCGAGAAAAGACTGCCTTCGTCACGCCCGACGGACTGTATGAGTTCAAGGTGATGCCCTTCGGACTCTGCACAGCGCCGGCAACGTTCCAACGTGTCATGGACACCGTCCTGGCAGGCCTCAAGTGGCAGAGCTGTCTCGTTTACCTCGACGACGTCGTGGTATTCTCGGCCAACTTCGACGAGCATTTGCGACGCCTTCGAGCCGTTCTTGAGGCTATCAGGACCGCAGGACTCACCCTGAAGCCGACGAAGTGCCGGTTTGCCTACGGCGAACTGAAGTTCCTGGGCCACGTTGTGAGCAACGAAGGTGTAAGTCCTGACCCTGAGAAAACTCGCGCCGTAGCGGCCTTTCCGCCGCCCACCGACAAAAAGGCCGTCCGAAGATTCCTTGGACTTTGCGCATACTACCGGCGATTCGTTCAGGATTTCGCCAAGCTTTCTGCGCCGCTCACGCACCTTACCAAAGACGCCGTGAACTTCGAATGGGGTGGAGAACAACAACAGGCATTCGACGAACTGAAGCGGCGGCTCCAGTCACCACCGATTCTCGGCCACTTCGACCAATCAGCCGAAACGGAAGTTCACACGGACGCCAGTAATACAGGACTCGGAGCGGTACTGGTCCAACGACAAGACGGTGCGGAGCGCGTGATCGCATACGCTAGCCGGACGCTGTCGAACGCGGAACGCAACTACTCGACAACCGAGAAGGAATGTCTGGCCGTCGTCTGGGCCATCACGAAATTCCGCCCGTACTTGTACGGGAGCCCATTTCGGGTGGTCACCGACCACCACGCGTTGTGTTGGTTAGCGAGCCTGAAGGATCCATCGGGACGCCTCGCTCGGTGGAGCCTACGACTGCAAGAGTACGACGTGACCGTGGTCTACAAGTCAGGCCAAAAACACAGCGACGCCGACTGCCTGTCCAGAGCCCCTGTCGAGTCAGCTACCGGATGTGCCAAAGACGACGGCGACGACGATGACCACTTTCTTGGCGCGGTGAGCATTCACGGTATGGCAGCGCTCCAGCGGGACGATCCTGAGTTGCGTGCACTGATCGACCACTTGGAGGGACGAGGGGGTACGATTCCCCGAGCCTTCTCACGTGACCTGCCAAGATTCGCCGTCCGGAGAGGTATCCTCTACAAAGAGAACTTCGGGGACAGCAACTCGACGTGGCTCCTGGTGATTCCTGCTAGTCTTCGAGAAGAGATCTTCCAAGCCTGCCACGACGACCCAACATCTGGTCACCTCGGCTACAGTAGGACTCTTGCACGAATCCGAGAAAAATACTACTGGCCCAAGCTCCCGAAGACTGTCCACATCTACGTCCGTTCGTGCCACGAATGCCAACGACGCAAGAAACCACCGACGAAGCCGGCAGGTCTCCTGCAACCGATCGCGCCCCCGACTGCACCATTCCAGCAGATTGGAATGGATCTTCTCGGACCTTTCCACCGTCGACGCAGGGAAACCGTTGGATAATCGTGGCAACTGATTATCTCACCAAGTACGCCGAGACAAAAGCACTCCCGTCGGGGACCGCCGTGGAAGTAGCCAAGTTCTTCGTGGAGTCTATCGTCCTCCGACACGGCGCTCCCCAAGTCCTGATTACGGACCGAGGATCCTCGTTCATGGCGCAACTGACACAAGAGATACTCCGCCTGAGCCACACCGACCACCGCCGGACCACGGCATACCACCCGCAGACCAACGGGCTGACGGAGCGACTAAACAAGACCATCGCCGACATGATTTCGATGTACGTGGACGTGGAACACAAGACGTGGGATGAAGTGTTGCCCTACGTCACGTTTGCGTATAACACGGCGATCCAAGAGACTACCGGCATTACACCTTTTCAGCTGGTGCACGGCAGAAAGGTGACGACGATGCTCGACGCCATGCTGCCCCACGACCCGACGGACGACAGCACCGACGACGCCCAGCTGGTCACCCAACGAGCAGAAGAAGTACGCCAGCTAGCCCGTCTTCGAATAAAGAACCAGCAACGTGTGGACGCTGGCCGGTACAACCTTCGTCGCCGCGACGTGGAGTTCCAGCCCGGAGACAGGGTGTGGGTGTGGACGCCCATTCGCCGCCGCGGACTCAGCGAGAAACTGTTAAAACGCTACTTCGGACCCTACAAGGTCATCCGCCGCCTTGGGGACTTGAACTACGAGGTGCTCCCCGACGGAACCCGACCATCAGGACGCCGCCAGCCACGACCCGAAGTCGTCCACGTCGTTCGACTCAAGCCGTTCTACGCACGATAGGATTGCGATACTGCATGTTTATTTCGTTTCACCGTAACTTTTTTAGCCATTTCTGTTTTCCTTTTACGTTGCATCGGGACGATGCACTTTTAAAAGGGGGATAATGCCGCCCGCAGAGCCGAGAAAGCAACGCTCGGTCACGGTCTTCTAGAAGATTCCCATTCATTCTCGCACTAATTGTAACTTTCCCTTTGCTTTGTTGTTCTCGAAAGTGCCAGTTCATCCTCGCCCCGAGCGCGCGACGCCCGAGCCTCCTTTGCCGAACTTTCGAGATAGCGACGCACGGTAGATAAGCAGCTACCCGCGACCTTGTCGAGTCAGAGTCCCGCGCGCTCTGTTTCGCCGCCGAATCGCCGCCTGCTTTTCTGCTGCCTCGACGCTCTTTCGTTCGTTTACTTATTTTGGTTGGCACAAGTTCGCCTATTAAACCGTTATTTTTGAGTTCACTGCTCGTCTTCGTGTCACCTCCGTTCGTGACAATATCAACCTGTACTAGTCTTGAGCATAATTTCCGAGCCCAACGCGCTCACCCTGTGTGTTCCCCCGCTTACGCCACTTCTCCTAACACACCGATGCGACGCGGTGAAGCTGAACGCGAGCTGCGCTATAGTGCCACGGCGCGTAGGCGTGTGGCTGGGCTGAAAATCAAGTGATCTCATCAGGAAGTATGATACCCTGGTTCTGTCTTATCACAACAGCCGCCACAGCACCGTTTTATTTATTTTTTCTCACGACCTTTAGCTTTGTGAATTGCCGACATCGCCGTTTGAAAGTTCAGACGATGATGTGGCCAATGCGCGAGACACCCTGAAATATATGTATGTTTGTTGGCCATTTTTCTTCGCTTTTACTTTTCCCACTACTCGCGTCGACCAACTTTTTTTTTTTTGCTTTGTTTAAGTTTTTTTGGAGCAGGTGCAGAAAAATCTCTTAGGAAAACATTGGCATTTTGGCGCGACATGTCGCAGACTGAGGTTCGTGCGGCAATTCGGCAGAAACGGCGCGGCACTTCCATCACTAGGAGCTGGAATTTGATGTTGTTCCAATGCTGTACTGTTTCTCGCTGTATTCAAACATGTCACTGACATCTAAAAAAACGTGTGGTTTATTATGTTCACCGTTCTTGCTTAGTGATTGGCTACTTGGTGTTCGTACCGCTTAATGCTGCAATCTGATTGGTTTAGGAGTGACAATAAGATACACGGGCCTCGCCGTGTCATGCGTATTATTTTATTATGAAACATTGATTTTTATCAATCACGGACCCGCCAATCACACCACCCTAAGTTCACTATATTCGATCCAAACCTGTCTCCCGGAGATGCTTTGCAATACACATAGTATAATGGCTCTTGTTCTGGCACGTGGTAACTCGATTGCTTGCGGATGACCGTCTGTACATGCCACTGTTTTCCACAAAACACGCACAAGCGCGCGCGCACACAACCACACTAATATATAATAAAGAGAGGATTTTTTTCGACGGTACAATCTCGGTCTTGTACGCCGGGTCGCGTGTGCTCTGCCAGGGCCCGACCCTGAGGCAGAAGAAAAGAGAAATCAAGTGAATTCAGCGAACCAATGAACTAGGGGCGGAAATGATAACGGCCCGAATAAGTAGGCAGCCTAGAGGGGCAGGCAGGGCCACACAAAAGACTCGGAGAGGATGCCAAAGCGGAAGAGAGGGACCCGGGTTGTACGCTCACTTCCGGCGCTGGAAGTCAGGACCGGAAGTAGCTGCGCACGGCGCGCGGTGTACACGGACCAGCGAATACGAGAAAAGATACGGTACGGGGATTCGACTAATGCCGGCGGAGATTCGATTGAACAGAGACCGCCTTCTCGGGGGAGACGGAGATCGGCCGGTCTCAGACCGCAGGTGGGCTCCGTGGCGGATGAATCTATAGAAGGCCCGACGCTGTCGTTGTGGACGCCGGCTACAACCGTCAATCGCCTTTGCTCCATGTCAGAACACGCTTTGCTCAAGTTTTGAGACGTTATGAGGACATTCGTATAGCACTCACCTTACGTGTACTTATTTTTTATTCACTTATTTATACTGCTGGTCCTTATTCAGGCCGTTGTATATGGGATGGTACATGAGTATCAATATACTAACAAATAGATGGTCAAAATGGCAAACAATCTAGATTGCAATAGGATAACGTATAGCAACTGGAATGCACAAATACACGATAACCCGTTTATTCCGGACTGAACCGCTCTCTATAGACACGAACTTCTCGAAAGGCTGTATGTACTTAGTTCCCTGTGTGGCTTTACGGGCCGCTCTCAAGAGTGCCGACATATTTGTTTTTTTGTATTTCTTCTTGCGTAACTGCGATGGTCTTTTACACTTGGGTTCAGTGAAGGTCAGAGCGCTACCGACGCTACTAGCCAGTGAAGTCGATCAAAAAGCGTCAAAAGCGCGACGTCACGGTGTATCATTACCGGTTAACCCGTTTCGAGCTCACTGAATGAGTCGCGAATTTGCGTCCTAAAAGGCCGTTCACACAGTACCGTATTCTTACGTCACGTAGTGTGACGGGAGCTTAAGTCCGCTTATGTCGAGTGCCACCGGGACATCAGTGATTGGTATGAAGCGCAGCAGCCAATCTTAAAAGTAGGCTTGTACGCGACATGCTAAGGAAGGACGTTCCTGTGACTCGCGTAACGTAACGAAAACGTAAACAAACGCTCCTGTGTGAATCGGCTTTTATGGTACGTTTACACTTGCGGCGCAGGTGGATCTGCGCCGGCGGCGAGCGGATCCGCCCGCGGGTTTGCAAGTGTAAACGCACCATTAGTCTGTATGGTCGTGTTTGCACGTCTTCGGGCATGTGACTGCGCTCTGACTTGTAGCAAAACGAAGTATCACAACAAAGAACGAACGCTTGTGACAATTTCTTTTTAGATGCTACTGGCGATGTGCACGACCAAATGCGTCGCTGTGATCGGCCTTCCAAGATTGGCCGAACGCTTACTGTGGCGTCTCCGCTAGGATTATGTTTGCTCTCATCGACGGATATAAGAGCAAAGTCAGACTCTCAACTCTGACGGTGTTGATTTATACTCCGTGTCACTAGTTGCGTGCAGTACAGGCGAAGGCAACGCCAGGCGAGGGGAGAGATGGCAAAGCACAAGGAAGACTGGGGAGTAGGAGAGAAACCTCCTCTCCTCTCTGACGTTCCTAGTGCTCTTCCTATCTTCCTTCACTCTCCTCCCCGTCCCGCCTTCCTATTGCTCGCCCTTTCTCCATTCGCCTGGCGCTGCCATCACCTGCACTGCACACGACTAATGACGCGGTATATAGGAGCGTGATCACTAGGCGTCCACCATCGAACTTGTTGCTTGCTTCTAATAATCTTGGTCGTGTCGTCAGGGATTGGAACCACAAGAGAGCGCTACCGAAACATCTCGTCGCCAATAAGCTCGTTCGCTCGTGCGTCGCGAGTGATCTACCGCCGATTTATTTCTGCGTTAATCTATGTGTCTGACAATCCCATCTCGTTGCCCCATTGCCACCTGCTTCCTAACTCTTACCCGCACTCATTCTAATCGTAAGGCAATAAACCGAAAAGTACAAACACAACTATGTACCCATTACAGAATGGGTACAAGTTACAGAATCAAATTACTTACAGAATCAAAAAGCCGAAGAAAAGTGTCACGATAATGATGTAGCTCGTATTTCTTGCAAAGAAACCAAGAAAAGCAGTCTTGTCATAACATACTGCTGCAAACCAGTCGTTTTCGAGAAAGAAAAACAAAGTAATTTCACAAACACAGAGAGATAAGTGCAAACTGGAGTTAGCGAAGTCACAAACAAGATCCCTATAGGCTCCCGAGTCCCGACGACCCCGACGGGATCCCCATATCACGAAACGATACACCCTGCCTCCTGTCCTTTTTCCCCAACCACCCGGCACCGCAGCATGGAACACCGCCATCCGAACGCATAAACGATATTTACCTTTGTTCGTTATTCGCGGTATCCATTTCGGGAATTGCGAAAGGAAGTTTGTTTGAGTGGGGTGATGTTAGGCACGCCTAACATCACCCACTCAAACAAACTTCCTTTTTCGCAATTCCCGAAATGGATACCGAATAACGAACAAAGGTAGATCTCGACGGAAGCGGTATACAGAGCGAAATCCGACGCGCACCACGACGAATCGGATATCAAAATCGATGCGGCAGAAAGGTACGCGCACAGCGACTCCCCTCGTCGTCGTCCTAGTTATATTCTCGCTCATCTCTGCTTTTTCTTCTTTTTTTATATTATTTAGAATCCCTTATGCCTCCTTTCTTTTTTTGTCGCGCGCCAGCAGGTTTACAAAACGCCCGACACGCAAGGATATCGACGACGTCCTAAATGCCACGGGAACATCGATCCGTCATTAGCCGGCTCGTGCGTATGCCTTTCGCTCCCTGCAGCCGGGAGCGTGTGACGAAAATTAATGGCTCGTGAGCGCGAAGCGGCATTCAAAAGAGAGCCAAGATCATTATCGGTGCCAGACAAAAGAAGCGAGGACCGAGGTCGGGTCCTTGGGAAGGTCGAGCCCGTTCAAGATTTATCCCTTTTCGGGTCAAGCTGATGTTGGTGAGGTTAGGTCAGTTGTGTTGGTTAGCTTGCGCTGGGTGAGATTCGCGTGAATTAGTATCGCGTTGCGTTTCGCTGGGTTACGTCAGGCTGGGTAACTTGCGTTAGGTTAGATCAGTGGCGGATCCAAGGGGGCGACGGGGGCGGCCGCCTCCCCCCCAAACAAAGTCGACCCCCCCTCCTCCCTCCCCCCTCTCGGGGGCAATTTGACATGGGTGGACTCCCTTGCACAAGAAAGAATGGGAGAATAGTGTCCTTCAAAAATGTTCGCCCCCCTCCCCCCCCCCCCCCCAAAACGGAGTTCTGGATCCGCTCTTGGGTCAGATAAGACCTGTCGTGTGCGGTCCGCTTCTTCTCTTCGGTTTGGTAAACTCAAGTTAGTCTTGGCTGTATTGCGTTTGGTTACCTACGCTTGGTTAGGCTGAGTTAGGTGGAATTATGGCGGGTTAGTCGGGGACGGGTTAGGTTTGGATAGGTTATATGTGCGACGTTAGGTCAAGTTAGATTAGGTTAGGCCATGTAACAAATAACTTGTCACCTTGTGATTGGTTCACTTAAGTGTCTTCAAAGGGATTTCGTCATGCCATACAGTCACGTTTGGCTTTGATCAAGTGCAAAGGATAGGCTAGTTCAGGCAAGATTGGATTAGATAGCAATATCTGGAGTAGTGTTACGATAAAGAAAAAGCGCCAGCAGAAAAAAAAAGGAGATGTCATATTTTAGGCTACAGCGCGAAGTACCAGACCCCACCCGAAAGCTTGAAAAAAAAAAAAAGATAATTAGGCAAATTGATTTTTTTTTCTACGGAGGTGCCGTATTGTATAAACGCGCTTGCATCTGCTCAATTCCTTAGTTTTATCGATTTCATTTTACTTTTAGAATGATAACTAAAGTAGCCCGCTACTTCTTTTTACAGTGATCCACATGCCGAGTCATTTTATTTCATCATATATCGAAAAAGATTCCTCAACAGAATCGAGAACTCGTCCAAACTTAAAGCGACAAGATAACGCGATACCAGAAAGAATGAAAGAACGAGATACTGTGTCGGCAAGTAGAGATGTTCCTCCTATCGCCAAATAAAAAAAGCCCAATGGAGAGAAGAAAAAAAACTGTTGATATATGAAGAAACGAGTAAACCATCGATCGAAAAACAAGACACTGGATCGCGGTGAGGCGCGGGGGTGTCTACGGTTACGTTGCTTGGCGGTCTTTATATACAGAATACGTAAGCCAGTACCGCAGACACCGCGCAACAGAAGAAGTCATCTTCGTCCGAAAGAACGCGTTGTTGACACCTCGACTTCCGAACCTTCTCCTTCGGGAGTGCGCCGAAGAGGGAACCGCGAAAAAGAACCGCGAAAATTGATACTCCGCTCCAGAAATCCGAGATGATGAAGACGAACAACGTCGAGACGGCCGAGAAGAAAAAAAATCGAACATCAAACCAAAACGTTACAACAACCCCCAAAAATGACAAAAACAAATGAAAGACCACAGGGGGCCGTCGAAAGGAGACACCCACTTCGTAGAACAAGTGCGCTCTAACGATACGGACAGAAAATAGGAAGACGCACGGAGCCACCCTCAAGGACGACTATAGAAGTGGTGCCACTATATGTTTCGACTTACAACGGACCGCAGCGAACGAGACATCCCGGGTCGGTCCAGCGCTGTGAACGTGTCGCGTGATTATTACGCAACCCGAGCGACGCAACCCGTCTCCCGAGGGTCACGTGACGCTCACATATGCCATATGATTGGCTTTGATGGTTCGTAGCGTCCTGTGCGGTTTATCGTAAGGCGAAGCGAAATTCAGTATGCGGGCAGAAAGTGAGAGAGAGGCGGACAACGGAACGCGCGGGGACGTTAGAAGGCCGAGCTCTGGTTGGAATGATTAGTGGGTAGACCTAAAGCTAGCAGGCCTTGTCTGTACTGCCCTGCTCGAACGCGTTCGAACGCGACAACAAACCGCCGGAGGCCGGCATTCCGCGTTCTAACGCGTTCGACGAGCGCAGTGGAGACAAAGGCTGCCTTTGTCTCTACTGTAACTGTAAGCTAGTAACGTTTACTAAGTCGATAAGCTAGTAACGGTCACTAACCAGTCTAGTATATTTCACTACCTTAGTGGCACTAACACTCACAAGACCCAGGTGACGCTAGCCAACGCCCAATTCAAATTGGGCAAAAAGTGATTATCGTTGGGGTAGATTTTTGTTTTTCACGCTGCTGACACGCACATTTGCATACGTATTAAGCATTTAACACGAACGAGCAATTAGAACACACGATACACACGCACAACACACAGGCGACAACACGCTAACCCAATCGCCAACCGCAATGGCTGCCCCATGCGTCTCTTATGCTGACCATTCGAAAGAAGTCGATCGGTCAGTGAACACCTCGTCCGTGAAAGAAATTACAAAAATGGCGCTGATTTCGCACCAATATTGTACTCCGCTATTGTTGCAAAACATTCCAAGGAATGTGTCTCTTACTAAGAATTAACGGTACACACAGTAATTATTTGCGACAGTCCATAAAACAATGCCCACATAGCTTCCCAGCAGCCATGTACTCGCTTCCCCGCATAGCAAGCCACAGTTACTATACCTGTCGCTCGTTTGAGGTGATACATATCTAGCAAGAAATGTAGTAACGGTAAGAAAAAGGTAGTAACTGTGGCATTTACTAACTTTTACCGCCTATCGCGCGTTTGATGTAGTGAATAGTTAGTAAGATGTAGTAACGGTCAGAAAAAGGTAAATAACTGCTGCAATTACGAATTTTTAAAAGATTTTTTTCTCTCTTTTTAGAGTGTTTCTCGGAGGCGATATTCGACAAGGCGCTGCAGAACGCAACATGATGCAACGTGCAAAGGTGGAGAGAAAACAAGTAGCAGACGTAAAAGAACCAAGACGACGCAAGGTCGGGAAGGTTCCGAAGAAGGACGACCACCGCGGGAAACCCGTCTTCTTTCTCGGGGGAGCGTGGACGTGTTGCGCCCGAACAGGTTCCGTCGTTCCTACCACATAGCAGACGCTGCGAGGCCATCCAGACCAATCCAACGCCGAGAAATTATCACGTGACTCTGTACCCCGCACGTTTTGCGCTCTTCCCGAAGGCCACGTGACACTCGCGCGATATTGGATTGGATCCGATGGCCATCGCAAGGTGAAGCGATAGATCCTTCTTGCGAATTCTTGTATCCGGGGGTTTAGTGTGACGCTACTTTTGGCGATGACGAATGCAACGCGTCCGGTCAGAGCTCATTACAAGTTATTCAGTCTGTTTGGTTGCCATTTTCTCTTCTTCGTGGCCTAGTTCCCCGAGCGAAGCGAGCGACCGAAACTGCTGACCCGAGCCATCTTATCGCTTGTTCGCCAACATATTCCTGCGACGTTGATCGACGAGGTACAAGCGCGAGAGAAGGGCAGTCAACAAGGTTTGTTTGGGACGTGAACGAGCAGTGTTCCGCGAAATTTTCGTCGAGTGGAGCCGGGTCAGAAATAGAGGGACCAACCAAAGGCACCCAGTAACACGTCAAAGTTAAATAGCTAGTACAAAAAAAAGCAAACGTCAAAGACTTTGAAGTACAAAATAAACCAATTTATAAAAGACGACAAAAGTAGAAGCGACCACGCAATGCGAACCCCGATCTGAGGACTTTCGCTGATTATTACTGTTTTTCTTCGTGAACGATTATATCATTCCTCCAAAGGACCACTCAAGTGTTTTTGTAGAAGCTTGTTTTTGATGGCATATTGTTTGTTGGGCTTTACTTAAAAAAAGAAAGTACCCCTTGCAGATGGCAAGACGTCCTTGTAAACTCACCGCAATAGAAATAAATACACGGGCACTATCTACTCTTGGGAAGTGGGTGGGAGGGGCATCTTTGGGTCTGTATTACCTCCATAAAATTTGGCCAATGAAATTAGTTAATTGCGTGGAGATTCTGAACGTTACTCTTTTTGCTCTTTTTAGGCGCGTTGTGCATTACCTTTTTTGACAAAAATGTCAAATACTCTTTTCTTTAAAAACACCATCTGACGGCGGCCCCTGGTGTCCGCTCCAATGCGCAGAAAGAGGGGCGTGTCACGATCTTTGATTGGATTTTTATTAGGAAAATCGGCCGCCCATAAGTGTAATTTGGGAGGGAGGGAGTTTAGGATGCTTATTGCCCGTATATTGAGTTATTATCATAACTCGACAATCTCAGAAGCCATTTGAGTGCACAATATGCAGTGAGTGGCCCTATTACATGGTCATGCCCCTCGCGTCGTTACTGGTTGGTCTGCGTTCTTATCGGCTATGCCTTAATCTCATTTGCTGATGAGCGATAATGAGACCATCAGGACTCCATCAAGTTCTAGGTTTCTAGAGCTGGCAGGGACTCTTGGGATTACGCTTCTGATATATGTCATAATATATATTAAAAATATTTCTATTAATGAAGAGAGTTTTAGTGGAACCGTTTTGGTACATACGATAAGGTGCGAACTGCGCATACGCTACTGGGGAAGGTTCGCGCAAGCGCAGTTCGATACCGGATGCTGCAAAAACTGTTTCCTAAAACACCCTAATGTCTTCGACCCGAAGGCCTTTAAAAGTCCCATGAAACAGATCCCTTTGGCTGCATTTTAATTTTTGTGTGTATTCTGTTCACATATCACGAACAAACAAAATGCTTCGTAACCTCGCGACCGAGAGTGTATAGTCACCATTATATTAAACAAATACGAGGCAATGCATTCATTCATTTGCTCGCGAATCAATTCAAGCAAAAACTCAAGCCAGCCTATCTTTTTTTTTTTTTTCCTTCCGGATTGGCTGCGCAAACAACTCAGAGGAGAAGCTTGCTGGCTCATCCTCGCGGAGCAAACAGAATAACCAAAACGAGCACCACCCTGATGCAGTATACCCCTCTGTTTACTATTTTTTTTCCTCCCATATATGCTTAGCTCGTTTTTGAAACTCACAAATGCTGATGAGCGCGCGCGTCCACCATCCAAGCTCGTGGCCGTTAAGTCCTCCTCCCCCTCCCCCTGATTTGCATTTTGTATTACCATGAAATTGTAATTAACATTTACAACGTCATCAGCGCCCATATGGCTACGCACACGCTCCAACTCGTCTTTTTCTTTTTTTTTTTTTGTGCGCGTATTATGTCGCGTTTTTCTGCCCGCTTTTAAACTTTCGGATGTGGCTCGGGCAAGCGGGGCTGTATGAGAATGTAAAAAAGAAAACGCAACAAAAAAGAGGGCATTACCGAGTGGAAAGATGACGACGCCATGTAACATGTTCCTCGCTTCCGTTCGTACATCATTCAGGAGCATCGTTAATGGAAACAGACAAAACGCCCTCGACGAGAGGACCCGAGACTGGTCATGCAACACCAGCACAGTCTTTTTTTTTGTAATTAAGCGTGCGTAAGCCAGTTTGCGTTACTAAGATTGATTGTGTACTTTTCGTTCCGGGGTTGGTTCTCCCACGTTTGTGTGTGTTGCTCTTCTTCGGTGCGAATTGTAAACACGGTGCGTATGAAACAGTGTTGACGGTAGCGCGTTACAAGTAACGTGCTAACGTAGTTTTTGCATTTTCGAAACGACCGCGGATAACGTAGTTACGTTACTTATTTCGGGTAACGTGTTAACGTAGTTACGTTACTCGTTACATATTCTTAGCAAGACTTACAAATATTACACTAAGTTTTCTCGTGTCTTTAGACGCGAAGCCATAACGATTTGCGAGTTATTTGCGTTTTTTCTTCCTCAGTATATCTAGGCATAACCGTAAAAAAGATACGATAATTATGTTCAGTTTCTGGATGAACATAATGTTTCATGATAAGTGGCGCTTATGCATAGCTGTAACGTCAAAAGAGTAAAACATGTTTATTCATAATGTCTGTCAATCTCTCTCTCCTTTGGGATTTTTTTTCTCTTTTTCTCTCCCTTTCTTGTATTCTTTTTTTTTCTCTCTAACGTTGGCGTTTTGCTGAAGGGGCGTGTATCAGACATGTACAAATTCACTCAAAAAAGGTAGTTAAGTTAAGTTACTGAGTATCGGCGCCAAACGTGCCTGAGCAGTAGAGTAGAAAGTACGCATTTGTAATAGTAATTTTCGAGGCAAACTACTAACTACTGTAAAAAGTAGCTGAGTTACTTTAAAGTTACTTTCGAAGTTACTTTTTTATATTTTTGTGGTAGCAAAATGGACGGCAGTTTTGATCCGTGAAAAACCCTGCGAGCCTAAAATAAATGCAGTCATTTTATGGCTTGCGTTTTCACCAAAATAGTTTATCCGCTCGCAGAAGCAACCGACTTTCAAATTTCTTGATAGAAGAAGTTTTCCTCTTTTCCTCCTAAAGACGTCCCCAGCCAAGCTAAAAAGACGTTCCGAACGACGCGCTGGATGGAACGGCAGCCTGGAATTTCAGAAACAGGCTGTGCAGGGTCGAGTAAGCATGTGAGGTTTGCCTCGGCTAGAGGGTCTTTCATAACAAACTTTCCTCCTTTTTTTTTTCTTCGGCAAGTTGTTGAGATTGTTATGACTGACCCCTCTTTATTCCCACGACGTTCTGAGAGTACGCTGAGCGAGTGCACCTGACCGTCAAGGGTTCAAGTCTCGCGCCACGACGATGAGATCATCCGGACGACTGCGCGTCACGTTGCAGTGCTGGTGCTACGCTACATAAAATATATATATATATATATATATATATATATATATATATATATATATATATATATATATATATATATATATATATATATATATATATATATATATATATATATATATATATATTGGTTTAACAGAAGATGAAACGAAG
This sequence comes from Ixodes ricinus, assembly GCA_037355805.1. Taxonomy (NCBI): domain Eukaryota; kingdom Metazoa; phylum Arthropoda; class Arachnida; order Ixodida; family Ixodidae; genus Ixodes; species Ixodes ricinus. The sequence goes on along the minus strand of JAZHYW010011064.1, from coordinate 209,092 downwards.
TATACTTCGCCGGTGACGCCGGGTCCAACAGGGGGGATGCTGCCCTCCCAAGGGTGACTCGAAATCCTCTCCGGCGACTACGATATCCTGACGAGCCTGACACGCCTGACAAGCAAATTGTTTTAAACAAGAAGGAGGCCTCCCTGGCGTGGAAGGTCCGAAGGACGCTGAAGGATTACGTGAACAAGCATCGTCGCTCGTACAATTGCAGCTGGAAGCGGGAACGTGCTCCCATGAACGGATTATCCGTGTCTGCGTTTGTGCGCGGGGGAGTCCGGCTTTGCAAGGGAGTATGCGCTGACGACGAGGCGACCATGGGAACAGGCGCCTAGCTGCGAGGTCATGCGAGGGCGCCTCCACAGGAACCCCCAAACCGCTTGAGTCAGAACTCACTAAAGGCAGACAACATGAAAACAACAACAACCCTCGGAGTGTCTCCTTCTTTCACGGTTGCAGCTGGAGGCGCAGCGTCTGCGTGCATTACTGGATTAGGTCAATACCCGACCAAGGCTTGTTAAGCATCACCTCCTGCGTTCGTGCGCGCCGGTGTTATGTTTTGGCTGCTGTCGCCACTTTGGCCCAAGGACGCCTGTGATGCAGTTCCTACGGCTGTCGAGTAATAGTGCGTAGGAACGGAATGTGAGGGGGCCCTTGTTCGGGAATGCCACTTCATCTGCCGGCGTCTTATCCGAAAATCGTTGCGCCGTCCTTTAGAGTGATACCCAAACGGTTCTGTATTTGAGAAAAAGAAAAACAAAGAAAACAGTTAAATCCTCTTCATTAAACCTCTAGGATCACGAATATCAAGGTTATTTTTCAATTTAATGCACAAAACAGCAATTTTTTAAGGGTATTGTTGAAGTTTTTGTTTCCCGGAACCTGACATCATATACAGAGTTTTCAGAAACTCCGCTCTCGTGCATCTTCTGCACCTATCAAAGCTATGCACGCGCACTCTGGCTATATTCAAGAAGGGTCAAAAAAGACGTCACGACTGGTGTCAGTGCGAGGAAATATACCTGGCAAGCTTGCAACTGCACGCACTGTCCAGCCGAGCGACAAGCGCCTGACGGCCGAAAAATTTGCGTATGACATAATGACTGGTCATAACGCTCTCATGTTTTCTCGCGTTTAGTAACATCTTCGGGAAAGACAAACGTAATAATCAGATTCACGGGATAAAAATACTTTAAAATTCACCTTTAACTCGATTTTTTTTTTCAAGAATTTTTTAGCTTTTTTTTTAAGTTTGCGCTGAATAACGTGAAGGAATATTGCCAGCTCAGAATAATACAAACGAAAAACGAAAGAAACCTTTGGACCGGACGTCCCGGTCATTTACCTTTTCCCTTATTCCGAATGCATGCCCAATTTTTCGGCAAGCCAAACTTGTTGCAACACAGTATCGCATCAAAAGTGCCGGTCTATTGTTTGCAATCAGAAGTCAGAAAGAATATTTAGCACTCTTGCTCGCTTTTAGCGCGTGCTCAGTTCCCATAATTTGATCAGACAAAAAGAAAAGAGATGAGTTTTCAATTCAGCGTTTTCAAATATTGTTACAACATGCGCCATGTTAAACAAACAAAAAACATGAACAATACTGGAGAAGGTTCTGTGCAGTTCTCAAGATTATGAATGACCCGTTTCAGTGTGTGGGTGGCTCCCGAGCTGTGTCTTTCATTATCCCGGAAACTGTATTCAATGGACTTCCCGTGCTCACAGCTCGAAGAAACATTTTGGTCGATGCAGCGGATTTTAACTTATAATTTTCGTCTTTCCGCCTATTCTCTAAATACTGGGCTGCTCGCTTAAAGGCACGCCACAAAAACGAATATTGTCCTTCGACTCGACGAGTCAGTACAGGCCATAACAAAAAGGGACGCGGGCTGAGTCAATATACTGCCGATGAAAACAACTGGGAGAGGAAGAGAGAGAGAGGAAAAAAGTTTGGACTTACAACAACATCCGGGCAAAACCGCAAAATTTGTCTGTCCAATCTATCCTTACACTGCCGAGCACACCGGCCAGAAAGTCACCTTGTACATCCGAAAACACACACACACACAGAAAGTAAAGCAAACCCGCCTGAGAGGCGGTGCACCACAAAAGACTAGAGAGAGTCACGCAGCACCGAAAGTGGCAAGAGACAAAATACACTCGGAAGCAAAATCCAAGGGACCGGAAGTTGAAAGAAGGGGGAGGGAGGCGAAAGACAGGACCGAATTTCACGACTCAGTGGGAAAACGTCGTTAGCAATGCAACCCCCTCTTTCATTGGCTTTCTTTTTTCTCCTTTCGTGGGTGTTTACTTTTTCATTTTTCTCTTTTCGCAGTTGTTGTCAAGAATCGCTGGGCGTCTTTGGTCTTCTTGGCTTTGGTACGCCTCTTTTCGATGCAAAGGATTTCCGTTCGGCGCTAGGCTTTGCCTCATTCGGTTCCTTGCACTCGCTGAGAATTTGAGGCTACTGTAATCTTACCCTAAGGAATCGTCCAGGGATTTGCCTTCCAATAGACGCCGGGCGAACGTTGGTATCAGTAAACACCCCATCTTGTCGTTATTTCATCATTTAATCTGTTCTTTGTTTACTTATGCGATAAGTCATATCATCGATACGTTAAAGGGCAGGGGATGATTACAACCTAAAATTTTATTTCTTCGTGTATATTTTTTTGTTGGCGGTACCTTTACGAGCGCAATTCAGTCGTAAAAACTATCGTATAAATAAGCCAATAGGCGGAGTGCAACGGAACTTCTCGGGAAAGTGTACTTAGGTAGCGCACCATCACCAGCCATACCCAAATAAAGAAAAAGGTAAGGTTCCTGAAAAAAAAAAAAGAAGAGAAACCGTCTGGATGACGTTACTCCTCACAATTAGCAAATGAATAGATGAACAACAGCAAACATCGAAGCTTTTAGAGATGCACAGCCGAATGCAGATGCATCAGATACAAGCGTGTATGTGCACCATATCCGAGTAGCAGCGTTAACCAGACAGTTTGTTTCCGTTTTCCGCAGTGTGCATAAAAAAGAACACATTATTATTGTCTTGTTCTTTTTTTTCTCTTTCCAAACAATAACAGTCAGAAAATTTGAGTATGATGAATGCATCACATAAAACTCATCTTCGTGAAAAGATTCAATGTACTCCGCTCATTTACTTATCTGCAAGTTTTTTTCCCCATTTTCTTAATGATTGAATAGTGCTTGAGAATTCTCTTTAGTATGCGGAAGTTAGTTCAAGCCAATTTCGATCACTATACTCCTATTCACCCAAAGAAGCCTAGTACAAACAAGTAGTCCGGCTCTTCGCTAAACGTTACTACGTTCTCCTTTCATATGTTGAATTAAGATATATATGTAGGTGGACCTTAGATTAGCTTTATGTTATATTATCAAGACGCACACGTTTCAAACGCCAAAATCATCCTTACTTTCTTCGACAAGCAAATATTGTAAGAACTACTTCGCGCAGCACATAAATAATGCGCACAAACATTTTTTTTTATGTGACGAGTATAGTCATGTCTGTGTCCCGTGCGAGTGCGAGGCGCGAGGCTTTAGTGCAGAAAGTGCTTCCCCACGAGGCGAGTGTTTCGTGCAGAGTATTTTCTAACGCTGCACTCTTGTATCCGTATTTTAATTTGTGGTACACAAAACGTGTGATCTGGGGCATTGTCAAGTACTTTCGAGCACTTTTCAAAATAAAAGATTAATCATCCTCGCACCAAAATAAATAAATTCAGCAGGTCGGTGTGTAGGTTTGATATTTTTCTTAATAAAAAAAAATACAGTAGTGAGACTTTGAATGACCAGCGCCAATAGTCGACTGAGTATATCGCCGCGAAAAACTCTGCCCGTGACATTTTGTTTCTGCACGCAAAGAATGACTTGAGCGAACATGTTGAGTTCCCGTTCACACTGCGGTGCTAATACATCGTACAAGAGAGAAAGAGACTGCTGGTTTCTTCCTTGTATCTGACGGTCTCGCTGGTCTTATACAAATACAGTACAATCCACTGGTAATGATACCACAAACGATGTGCTCCCTATGACGATCGGTGTCTAGAGTTTCTAGACCAGAAACGCTCAGTTTTTAGTCCAGACACAACGATAATAGGTTACAGCGATTGAATTTTCGGGTTTTTCTCGTGGCACAACCAGAGGCAACGCAGAGATGTATGCGAGCAGGGTGACTCTGCGGCTTTGAACAGTCGCAAGACCAGGCAGCAACGCATTCGTGACCCATTGAAGATCCCCTAAAAAGGAGCACGGAAAACTAACCGAAGGCCCCCTTGAGCCTACCTCTCCCCCGTTTCCCAATCCCGAGGGATAGCGGCTCCGTCCGAAAGTCAATTTACCGGCGTCGCCCTTCTAGGCCAGTTCTCACCCTTTACCCCAAAAACCAAACCAAAACACACATGCATACTCCCAAATAAGAAAAAGAAAAAGAGAATAGGCTTTGTACGAACAAAAAGACAAACCCGAAACAAATGTTTCAGTTTTTTTTTTTCTGTGGGCGAGCCCAAAATAAATAAAATATAAAAATGAAGACAACTCGCAAAACGTCCAAACGCTGAAAACCAGATCGAGAAAATGTCTGACGCTACTGACTCCGCCAGAAAACAAAACAAAAAAAAAAAAACGCGGCGGAGATCGGACTATTTTTCCGAAACATCCTTTCCAGGTTGTTGTTGTTAATTTTTTTGTGAAAAATTAGTTGAATCGGGTTGAATATGAATAATAAACAAACAAAAACAAAGCAAAAACCGTCGCGGTCGCACAAACAAACAAATGAGCCTCACACCAACTGCCAAAGCGTACAAGAAAAAAAACCAAGAACCATATGGATCGTTTTACCGTATACGATGAACCGCGGAAGACGCTACGAGCCGGCCAAGCCAATCCAACAACGGTTCAGTGCCACGTGACCCTAGGAAGGGGCGCAGCGACGCATGGGGGCGCTTAGTCACGTGATGCGCTCGCATGGCTCGTAGCGTCTCCTACGGTTCATCGTACAGTGAAAGCGTGAAACGATGTATAACTAAGGGAATAAAGAGCGGGAAAAAAAGGAAGAAAACTCGGATGATATATAACCCCGGCCCAACTCGAGCCCGACAAGAAGGGGGGTCCGAACTCCTTGAGGAGAAGGAGAGAGGGGTGTTTGCGACCCCGAGGCTCCCTGGAGAACGGGGACTAGGTTCAAGACGAAGCTTGGTTCCTTCGGAACTTCAGAACCCGGGTTAGAGATCCCACCCCATTTTTTTTCCTTCTTTCTTTGTTCCCATTAAGGGCTTCTCTTTTCGCTCAGTCCTCCTCATTAGGGAGTTTTAGTAGATCGTTCCGATGACACCTATAACGATACACGATGCTCCGCCGCCGCCTTTGGGCATGCATTATCGTTATCGGGCATCGTTATCGGGGGTATCGAAGGTACAACCAACACAAGACGGACCACTGATTTTTTGTTTTGTTTTTTTCTTTAAGGCAATAGCCATTTTTTGGCGAGATTTTAGAGCGAATATCAGGGTGTGTTTTGTCTGCAGGTCGTGGTCCGCTAAATTTAGCGAAAAATAACGGCGTGACGTCACACTGTGCGCGTCACAGTGTACGGCGACTTGGCGATTGCCGCAGTTCATTTGCAAAACACCAAAAAAGAACCGCGATATTTTTTTTATTATTATACAATGCACATTTGTGTTTTCTAATAAACTAAAGATGAAATGAATAAGTGCCCTCCTTGTAGGTGGTAATTTGCGGCTTTCTTGCGTTTAATAAATCCTCGCAGGCAATCTGGTCACACCGGCCGATGTCGACCTCATTACAGGGTGTTTCAGTAAAGACTTTCAAAAATCCCTAAAAATATGCTGCTTGAGATAAAAAGGAACTATTTTCGGGAACAAACTGCCAACATCGGCGAGCGTTGAAGGTAGCAAACAAACAAACATGCCAATTAGCTAACTAATTAACGAAGGTTGACTAAAGTCTAATAGACCTTTTTCGGAATTCAGTCTGGCAACTTTGATCACTATCATTATCTCATTATATGGTATCTGTGCCAAACTAATGGCGGCCTTCGCGAGGCTAATGAAGGAAGAAGGTTGAGGGGGACACCAAGCGGAGGCTCTATATTAGGTATGTACGTTCGAGACGTCAGTAAAACACGACGCACGAATTAGACAGAACGGCTGCAAGTTTGGCTCTAAGCATTTTGATGCCGGAAATTTAATCGAGACGCTTATGGGTCGCCGCTTTGCACTGGTTATCTCTTATGTCCACATCATCAAAACTTGAACAAATCAAAAAGAAGAATTATGAGGTGATCAAAGAACCAATTCTCATCTGCCATAAATGTGCGAAAGTGCCGGTACCGGATGAAATAGAGTTTCATGGCCGCCATTATTCTTTGAAATGGATTTTGGAGCCACCAGGTGGCACCGAATTTTAGGTTCAAACCGCCCGCGTTATTTTACTGCCCAGCTCGACACGCGGCAGGCTCTTGTGTTTTTTTGCCGCGCCACTCGGTGCTTTGTCTCTGCTCACTCTTCGAACGCCAAACGCCGGCGTCCAGCGTTCTGCGTTCGCGTTCGCGTTCGCGTAGTGAGCAGAGACAAAGGCAGCTATAGCGTTGCGTCTACCCTCTAATCCGTCCAATCAGAGCTCGGCGTTCTGAAGTCACCGCGCGCTCTCGTTTCCTCCCCCCCCCTCACTTTTTTGGCTAATAGGGCGTAACCTGAATGAAATTCCAAAGCTCCCTGGAATATAGACTGGCAGGAAACACAAAGGAGCGAAAACGAGCTGATTTTATCTACGAGTGGAGCGATATGAAGCGACGAAAAGATTTAAGGGAAACACGGCGATATGCTCGCAGAGCTAACGACACGCACGCTGCTTCAAGAGCGCTTGAATTATCACCCCCCCCCTTTTTTTTCACCAGCCCCTTTTCTTGCATTAGTCTGAACGCCAACAAACGACAAATTAGAACAGGAAAAAAATATATATATATGGTAACGATTTCTTGATGGAGAGCGACGGACCGACGCGGTGAAGCAAACGGAAAACAAGGAATAAATTATTTAAACGAAAAAAACAAAACAAATGTAACGACCCTTATAACGATGTTAGCGAGCTCGAAAAGAATTCCATCAAAAATTAATCGTCACGGCGCCGTTAAAATACGAACAACTAGAACAAGCCTTATATGCGCAAATGAAAAAGCTGAGGAGGATATATATTCAGTCGCCTCGAGCGCTTTCATTGGCAATTTGTTTAAGTCTAGTAGAGAAAATAAAATGTTAAAGGAAACAAAAGTGGCTGGACACTCTTTTAGACGTCCGGTTTCTTTGTCCACTTTTCAGAAATTGCTTTGGATATTCTAGAAGACAACCTTGTTTTTTTCGCTATCGTGAAATAGTAATCCTGCGGTGCGTCTAGAGTCTTTGTTCGAGTCATGCTAGATTCAATTGCTTTTTCTATTCGCTTTCACGTGCCGCCGCTATGAGGGGACATCTCGGTGGAAACTGATTTTCAAAGATAAAACAATAATCGAAGAGCACCGCTCTTCATTCCTCGATTAAACCATTCAGGTACAATGAGTTCAAAAGAGGATAAAGTAATTTAACGATTAATACCATCAATACATTTCGGAAGATTTCTTCTTTTTGTTTGAATTCTCGCGTTGCCAAAACAAACATACAGATCGGCTCATTTCTGCCTCCACCAAGCGAAGAAAAAAAAACGAACCTTCGTGAAATATAAATAAATAAATAAATATACATATATATTGCTAAAATGCGCCTCAGACATTGTGTGCAATCTGTCTTTTTTTTGTATGATTAGCGGTGTGATTGCGGCTTCAAGGGGCAAGGCAATAATTTGAAGTTGAAAGGAATTGCAGCTTGTATTTTTTCATATTGTTTATCTGGGCTACAACTACAGCTAAAACTCTGGGCTACAATACTACAACATTTTTAAAGAAATGTCGTAATGTCGAAACAAACTTAATTAGGCGAGCTAAATCTACCTATTCTTTTAACATGTTCAGTAACTTAAGTACCAGTGCCAGTATATGGAAGAAACTAAACTCGATTTTAGGAAAAACGTCAGCCTCTTCTAGAACTGACACATTAAAAATAAACAGACAAGAACTCGGAAGAGATGAACTAGCCAACAAATTTAATGATTATCTTATTAACTTAGTCAATAATGACCGCAGTAGAGTGAATGAAGCACTGGAGTATGTATCGAGATTTATAAATGAAAGTATCTTGTTTTATCGTACGGATGTTCATAAGGTCGGCTCTGTGTTTTGTAACCTTAACAGTAGTAAAAGTTGTGATATTGATGCCATCCAAATAAAACCTGTAAAATATGTGATTGCGCAAATTGTCTCTATCTTAACTCATTTGTTTAATCTATCGTTATCACAGCATGTTTTTCTTAAAAAATGCAAATAGCAAAAGTGTCAATACTTTAAAAATCTAGAGATAAAAATGATTTATCAAATTATAGACCGGTTTCTGTACTTCTGATATTTGCGAAGGGTTCAGAAAACTGATACATCTTTTTTATGAAACCAGTGTTGTGAAAAATTTTCAGTTCTTACAGATTCTCAATTTGGATTCAGAAAAGGGCGATCGACTGAACTTGCGCTAATGAACGTGAAAGAAATAATTCTGAAAATTTGTGAAAATAAAATTCTAACATAGGAATTTTTATCGACTTTTTGAAAGCCTTTGATCGGTTAAATCATGACACACTAATGAGTAAACTTTACAATTCGTTCGTGGAAATGCGGCGGCGTTAATAAGAAGTTATTTGAGCTTTCGTTTTCAGAGCATTCACATCAAAGGCCACTTCTCTGATCTAAAACAATGTACAGCAAGGAAGTGTGTTCGAACCTATTTTATTGAACCTATATATTAACGACATCATAAATATTTCACATAATGGCCAGATAATAACGTATGCGGACGATACGATAATATGCTTTCAAGGAACGGGCATAAATATTATTTCATCTGAAGTGAATAGTTTCCTCAATGTGCTTAGTTCGTGGGCACTGGTAAATTCGTTAAAAATCAATAGCAATAAAACAAAGGCCGTGGCTGTTCTATTTCACCCTAAAAGTTATCTGTGTCAAATATAGGTACACCACTTACGTTAGATATATCTACCATACAAGTTGTTCCAACGGTAAAACTATCTAGGAGTGTTCTCTAACCAATACATGAGTTGGAACGAACAAATAGAATATGTTATGTCTAAATTATCAAAAATAACAGGTATTATTTATAAACATCGTTTTTGTTTACCAGAAAGGATCAACATTATTTTATATCACTCATTGTTTGCTTCACATTTAAAGTACTGCCAGCTTGTACGTGGCAATACGACAAAATTAAACCTAGACAGATTATACATCCCAGAAAAAAAAAGTACTTACGTTTAGAAGCCAAAGTATCATATAATAGTCATGCCGATATTTTATTCTCAAAATTTAAGGTAACGCGTGTTTTTGACTTATATACACGGACATTAATCCAGAAATATAAAGATTTATTATAATAACAAATCATTCATTCACTTAGCTTCGCTGGTTAAAAACTCTTCGTTTTATCATACGTGTACTCCAAAGCACTGGAGAGTGCCGCATCCCATGACCAATTACGGATTTTTCAAATGCTCCAGTATACTGTACCATCTAACATTAATGAACTCATTAAAAAATATTCACATAGAAATAATGGCAAATAACCAAATTAGACAATTGTATTTTAGCAACAAATAATATTTTAGAAGTTCTGCTCTGTTCATGATATCAAAAGCTGTATCATGCTCTGCCTGCTTTTTTCTTCTTTGCAACTGACGAATAATTTATTTAAGTCTGTATGGGAGGCAGGGACCTGTCAAGCTACGCAATGTAGCTTTGTTCCCTGTCTCCTTCTCCAAACCGGAGTCAATAAAGATGAAATGATTTGAATTGAATAATTGAGAAAAAACGCGATACCTTCTTCGAAAAACTGCTATTCCGCCGCGTAATCGCGAAGGAAAAACGAATTATTTGCCGATCTGCAGCCGCGTATGGCGGATACGGGAACTACGGTGTCGCGTCACTGGAGCACACGCGGAAGTAAACAAGACCAGTTCCCTTTCGCTGCCACACTTGCCGTCAGCGCCGTGGAGAACCGTCTATGGTTTCGACCCCTTGCCGCGACCTTCGGTGATGCTAATCCTCGAAAAGTCGACAATCGCATAGGGTGGAAAAGCGCCGAAAGATACACGTGTATTTTTCGGCGCTTTTCCACTATAGATATATGTACCAACTGGTCCATATAAGTACCTACCTATCGGATAGGGAGCGGCTGGAACCTAAAGACAGAACCCAACGAGAAACCAAGGGTTTTCCCGTTGGGTTTTCTCCCACTCCCTATCAGGGAGTGGGAGAAAATTAATACAAAAATAAAATTATAACGCCGTTCCAAAAAAAGCAATAAATAACTTAAAAAGAAAACAAATGCTATATTCTGACCGGTGACAAGCGATAAGTCTACGCCCAGTGTGAAGTCCACCGAAGAAGACGGTGACACTCGGAAGTAAAAACAAAAAGAAAAGTCAAAAATAATTGGGGCGATAAACAGCCGCGCACGGCGACACAGACAAACTCACAAAGGAAGCGCGTACACAGACTTTAGCTGGAAATAAGGCTCAACGAAATGTTCGGCACCGCGGCCATGAAGTACAAAAAACAAAAAAGAAGCAAACCCTCCAAAAATCAATGCAAAGCGAAAATACAGACCGCTCATACAAAATGCAGCCGGGAACCCGGGTTCACAGTCGCAAATAAAAGGAAGTTCCGAAGAAAAAAAATCACAACTGCTGTGCCCAAAGTCCATGTAGACGTTCGCAGGCTCATCAATGCTGTGTTGATGACGGGTCCAAAAAGGTCGTCGTCGTGGTCTCGACGAGACGACGCAGCGCCGCACTCTTGAATGGGAAAAAACACACCGCCCGCAGTCAAAAAGACCCCCGAAGGCCACAGCAGGCCCGAAGGCTAAAGCACGTCCGAATGCAAAGCACACCCGAAGGCAAACACACGCCCATCACCGACATCGGGCAAAGCCCGCCGAAACGCAAAACTCTAGGGACTCAGCTTTCAAAACAAAAAAGAAACAAGACTCATATCAGCGGGAAGACGAGCGGAGTGCCGGCTAGACGGCCACTCACGCTGTAACTATTTCCCGCCGAAAATCAGCCCTTTTGTAATCGACCCTTGTAGGCACGCAAAACTGATGACGTTACAAAACACCTAAAAAAAATTTTTTAATCGAAAAAGACAAGAACAAAAAGCAGCGGGAGCGTTATTTGAACATGCAGGGAATCTTCGGAATCGGCCAGGTTTGATATATTACAAAAATCCCCAAACTACATAACTGGCGAGTCCCCGTAAGTTTTGACGTACCAACCATAGAGTTATTACAATAAACGCTAGAGGCTCAGCTGGCGCTAGTGTGCTGTTGCATTTTGAAGCAGACAGCAAGCAGTCTAAATTTGACTTCCGGTAATGTATTCCTATGGGAAAAAGCGAGTACATTTTCTCTCTGCACTCGATTATAAGAGCAAATATCACAAATAATTTGTACGTACTAGGCACATTGGAACATTTCTCAGTCACGCAGACGAAATAAATGGTCAGTTACGGCGTTTTTCTTTCAAATTCATCGCATTAGAAACGGTGCTAAAACGGCTTCGTACGTGTATTTTTGTGCACTGTCGGACACTGTTAGCGCGAACACGGCGTCGACGCTTTCCAACATGGAGGATATACGTGCCAAACGAACGAAGGACATGTGGAAAACCGAGAGAGACGGCAAGAACTACGCAGTAACACTGGATAAGTAACTCCTTGTGCTTGCAGACGATCAAAATAAATTGAAAGTCACGTAATATAGTCAGATTTGCAATAAATAAGTACTGTGAAGATGCTTGTTCTGGGTTCAAATGGTTCAAATCATCACCCGCACGCTCCAAATCTTTGCAAATAAGGGAGCCAGAGAGCAGGTGCCCGATAAAAACTGCCCGACATGGGAAATAATAAAAAGACATACCTTTCGTAGCTCACGTGCTTTATTTTTTGCGTTCGAATGTTTCTTTAACCGATCGTAAAGATGCACGACGGAGTCATTTTCATCCAATGACAGGACGGGCATATTAGCAATATATAAGCACCACCGAAATGCTAGCGAACCTGAACACACACTACATTCCTTTCGATCGTTAGTTTGCTTAGAACCGTCGCTCGTTTTCACATACCTTCCTTGAAACAGGGGTTTGGGTCTGAAATAGAGCGAAGTTTAACATCGCTCAGTGGTAAAGAAAAATGCTGTAACTAAAGCAATTACACTTTCACAATACCAATAAAGGTACATACTATCCGTTACAACCGATATGACAAAAGGTATTCATGTTATTTTCCGGCGAAGAGACAAAATTCACGCGCGTTTTCCCATAGGAATACACAGGGAGGCTGGAAATGTAGACTGCATGCTGTCTGCTTCAATTTGCAACCGGAAGTGCCGTAGACACTAGCGCCAGCTGAGCCTCTAGCGTTTATTGTAATAACTCTATGGTACCAACGCATCTACGAGGACAATCCAGAATCCCGAAATTCGCGAAAAGCTCAGGTGACTCTCGGTGAAATGCTAAGCCACTAGACAGATAACCGAATGCCCAAACAGAACTAACACCGTGGAGCTCACGAACGACATGAACAGCTTAAACCGAGTTCGGCTTATCTTACCTCCCGTCATTGAACGAGAAACGAACTCAGGTGTGCGTCTGGACGTCTGACATACCCCAGTGACGTCCCACGAAAGACGGCGTGAGAGTTGTGGGGTACTTTGACCTTCGACTTGTTTCATTTTTTTTTGTTTTCAATAAGAACTATCGCGCGCAAGCAAAATTGATTTTCTGTCCTTCGTTTTATAGGTGACACAGATTAATGCCCGAAGTTAATTGGCCAAAGTCCGAAAACCGTTGCACCGTCCTTTTAAGCGATACAAAATAGAAACTTAATATATACAAAAAACATCAGAAAAAATTTGAATATGATCAGTTGAACCTGTAAATCAGAATCGCATGCTTGTATCTGGAGGCGTTTCGAGAAAGAGGGAATTTGTACCTTGGCGCACGGGGACGTAAATCTGTGTGCACGTCCGCACAGCTTTGGGCGCATACAACTTTACGAATTCACAGAGTACACCCGGAGAGGAGCGTGCCGTTTCCGAATTAAAATTTCGTAACGTCTCGGAGCGTCGGGCGCCCGATTAAAATTCCTTCTGATATGCCGCACGTGGCTCGCATTCCTAGTTTCTCGGGCAACGCGGAATTCCATTAGCTTGTAACACTTAAAACATGATCTCTCAGCGGGATGACGGTTTCGCTCAATAATTTAGTTCGGTGTTGTCAAATCGTGCCGCGACCTTCTTTTTTTTTTTTTTTTTGTTCCGTAGAATTAGTTTGCACGCAGTCTCCTTCGAATTTCCTATGTATAATTTGAAGTCCGACCCGTGCCGACATTTTTTAGACGACATCCCTATGCGTGTTGGGAACGCGTATGCGAAATCGTCCGTCCTTTCCTAGTTGAGCAATTTTTCGCGAGTCGCTCTATGCAAGACGTCTCGCGAGTCCCGGTATATCTCCATTCCTAGTGTAATTATACTTAAAACGCGGATTGTGCGTCGGTCTTTTACTTGCATCCCTGTTTAGGACGAAGGTATTCATATATATATATATATATATATATATATATATATATATATATATATATATATATAGCGCAATCACTTATTTCAGTCGCGACAGGTGAGCTGAATTTTATCGCTGAGAGATTCTCTCTAACAAACGCAGTAGGTGTCGAGTCTCAGCGTTTCTTCAGACGTCGGTGAATATATACTTTAAACTTCACTCAAAGTTTTGATGACCGCCTTTTTCATGTGCGAGAGAAGAACGGACAAGACCGGGGATTCTCTCGTTCGTACTACGTATATATGCCACGTGCCGTACTCCACGACTCCAGGGTTGCCAGCCGAACCTACGTCACGCGAGCCGACAAGCCAGACGGGGTGGGGAGTGAACATGTACCAAAACGCGAGTCTGACGTCACGCCCGTGCAATGACGCTGCTGTAGGCCACGCGCATGCGCAGACGGTTCGCTTCACGAGAATCTGATTTCTGCCCACGCGCATTGCCGGCACCTGGTGTGGACAAACGCGAACTTGTTTTGGAAACGTCGCGTCGGCCTAAAGAAAGATCATTGTTTCGTTCCGTTCGCATATAAATATCATGTACATAGTCTCCCAGTTTACAAACGCGTTCGTTTTCCCACAGCCAGCTGGGGCGTGGTGCCCAGGAAATCCGTGACGTCAGGAACCCGCGCGGGTAGGTGCGTGTATTACGCGATGTTATATTGTAAAATACCGGAAGTAAGAAAGAAAAAAATAGGGCCAACCACATTAAACGAACCGGCGAGTCTCGACCAAGATAGGATCCCCTAGAGCGTGGGACACACTCCGACACTTTTGTTTTGCGTATGTCCATGCCTTTCATATGTAACAATAACGGAATGAAACGCAACCCTGAGCACACGGAACGCGTACGCGGAGGTACAAAAGGAAAAAGGTTGCGAGTATTAATTACAGAAGAGCCGTCGCGCATTCTGTTCCGCTCTTCGTGCACACCGGCGCAGCGTGTACGACGGCCGGAACAACGCTGCAACGCATCGCAAAGTCCGGCAAACGTCCCGGAACAACCGCCCACTCCACCAACGACACAAAAACATCGGAATCCTTTACTACACGAAAAACCTCTTCCTGCCGGCATTTGGTGCTCCACCACGCAGCACGCTGTACGCGTACCGGCATCCCCTCCGCGAGACAAGCACCTAATGTAGAAGAAAAAAAAACGTGCACGTAACCTAGAAACGACGCAAAACCGAGATAAAGAAAGAAGACTTTGTTGTAACGAAGGTTTAACGACCGCTACGCTTCGTTTCCCTGACAACAGACACGCAACTCCCAACTTCGCTCTCCTCGTCTCCACAAATGAAAGGACAGTGTCGCAAACAAACTTTAGTCAGACATTAGACAAACAAAAAACATAAACCGAGAAGAGAAACAACAATAACAACAAAAAAGAAAAACAGGGAACCCCAGGCGCAAACAAAAGACCTCACACACGCGTCCGAAGCCATTTCCGCCGGGAACACACCGACGCCAGAAAAACAAAAATTAATCGAAACGGAGATCCCGAGGGGAGTGCGCGCACGCGACACGGCTGAAACTCCAAACCGAAACTTGCCGCCCCGCGGCGAGCGCACACGCGTCACCCGAGCGAAACCGAAACTTGCCCTCCGATTGGCCGCCGAGAGCGATCAAACTTGATTCGCTCCCGGCGCGCTTTCTCCTCTCTCCTCCGAAAGCCGGCGGAAGCAGGTGGCAGCGATGGGGGTTCGCGAGCGGTCGCCGGCGTCGCTCGCCGCCTGCTTCACTTCAGTACCGGCTCTCCGCGGCGCCGGATCGCCGCTGTCGAGCGCTCCGCTAGTGTGAACCGGTCCGCGCAACGTCCACGTGAGACGCGAAACGGATTACGGAGCGCGTGCTCGTGTGTCGATCTCCCGCGCGCTGGTGCTCCTCGTCCGATGGTGTTGCTGTCGTCGTTGCATTTGTTGTTCTGGTGCCGTGTGTGACGCTAACGTTGCATTTTCCTCGGAGGAACGGCGGAGCGTCGTCGACAGTCGGGCGTCACGATGATGGCCCGTGTGGGAACATGCGAGCGCACGTCGGGCGGCGGTCGCGCTTCGTCCTACGTGCCCGCCGGCCTGCCGCCGCCGCCTCCGCCCATCTGGACGGTGCATGGCACGCTGTCACCGTCGTACGCCGTCGGTGGCGGCAGCTACGGTGGCCTGGCCGGTCCCGTGCCGACGGTTGTGTCGCTATCGGATACCAGGACCACAACAACGCTTCCGGCGGGGGAAGGCACTCGCCGGCGCAGCACGCCTACTACGAGATCATGGTGAGTTAAAACGTCTTACTACCACCCTCGGACCCACTTATCGCCATAACGCAAGTCACTCGTCAAGTTGTGGTTTTAATCCACCAGATCAACCTTTCGACTAACAGCAAAATAACGTCACAGTAGCATTTCACGTTGCTAATAAACTCGCTTATTGTTGCAAGCTGCAATGTTTGTTACATTGTGGAGATCTTTCAAGCAAGGGCAAGACACTGAGCGCTCCTGCGTGACATTTGAAATTAGGCGGGAAGTAGCAGTAATAGGTCATAGAGAAACTGTGATGCAATGTCCTGTTGTACCATCGCGTGGTGGTGATCCGGTTTGCTCGTGATGATATTGTAGGACGGCCACTTTTTTTCGTTCTGTATACCAGCACAGTTTTAGAGCTACTGCTACACAACTTAAAACGTGACATCCAAAGTATGCTCTTCATACCTCTTGAGTAGTAAGTACGCAAGAGAAAGACAGTTGCCAATCGCATCAATAGACTGAAAAAGCCTTAGAAATTAGTTTGTTGCCAATCTCTATGCTCTCGAGTGTAGTATCCTAATTTAGTCATATACCAACGTTCGGCTACACACTAGCAATATTTCACTCGACGAAACATATAAGAAACGTTATATTTTTTTCCTTACTTACAGGCATAGGCGTAGACTTCGGGGGGGGGGGGGCATCGGGGCTCGTGCCCCCCTGGTGAGATCCCCCCCCGGCCCGGGCAATGATCCTTACCGAGACGATGTTTTCGTGCCATGTAACGAGCTGCTAGTACAGGCATGTCAACAAAATAACGCCCACGTTGCCTTTATTGACGAAATACATGGGAAATGGAATCCCAGCGTGCTTTCGTTAGCTTCATTCTCCAGTTCTGGCGAAAAGGTAAAGCGAAGCACCCCCTCCCCCCGAAGAACTTCTCAGCCTGCCCCCCCCCCCCCCCGGGAAAATGGAAAGTCTACGCCACTGGTTACAGGCTATTTATAATTCGTTGTCTGTGAACACATTTATGATCAAGCAGCCCTCTTCCGTAAAATGAACAGTCGCCTGAATGTCGAGTCGCCGCTGCCCGCCCCGACTCCTCATCAATCGATGAAACGGACGGAGCCTAAAGTACCCACATTAGGCGAAGCTCCAACTGATCTCGTTAGGAAACTATACGTGACCTCATGGGCACGAGTGTCCGAGGGAAACGGGAAAGCATACAAGAAACGACACGGCCATAACGAAGCAAACTCCGTTCCTAACGAATCCACTCTGGCGAGCAGACATACATAACTCGCCGGACCATTCTTCTCTATTTTATTTATTTATTTAGTCGGTAACGCTCAACAAAAAACAGCTGTCGAAAAGAAAAATAATCTCTAGTTTGAACTCCGAGAAAGCGAAAGTCCCTCAAAGACGTGAGTGATTTTTATGTCAGGTTGTCACGACGCGCTATATCTATACTATATCCGGGTTGAGGTTAAGCGTATTGAACCGTACCCACTTGGGGCGGGTGTTCTCTTATGGGGTCCCAATCAACGTATATAAATATAAAACAATCTGTGAAGGAGAAATGAAAGGCTTTCTGTCGAGACGACAAAATTAGGCCAATGAATTGACCTTTACAAAAACTGACTTCCAGTACACGATCTGTATATATGCGGTTATTTGAATATGTATGGTGTGTTGCTCTAGTTCGCAGCTACCGTGCAACGGCAAGCTCGTAACTATAGGATCCCGAAGTATTTTCCATCGTTTCTGGAGTCTGTGCCGATGGACAGCAATGCTTTCTCCTCGTAAGGTCGGGTCGCGTTTATGGCCACTATAAAACCGACGTTTTTGTCAGACGCCGGGCCGAGGCTTTTGCGAAACACAATGCCGATAGGTTCATTCGGGCAGCACAAAAGGCTCTCTTTTTGGATCCCTTGTATTTGCACCCGGAGACGTCTGGGAGTTCTGGCGGCGCGATATAATTAGGGCACCGATCGTTGGTCTTGTTCGCTCAACCTAGTAAATGGCACGCCGCGAGCGGTATGGTGCTCCAACGGGCATGCGCAGTTCCAAAGGCGGAAATATAGTCTATGATAGCTTAAAGAACGCAGGGCGAAGTGGGAACTTAATTAAGCCAGGCTCTGTGTTTCTTAAACTGCCTCTGAGTCTAAAACGATTAACAGGATTGCGAGACATTCTGTATTGGCTTCATTGCGAGCCCCACGTGGTGTTCAGCTGTCATTGAAGCTACCGTCGCCTCATATATCATCGATCCTATGGCAATGAGCGTTTGTTGAGGTTGTTTTGCCTCATTTCGGCGATGTGTGTGGGAATGCTAACTTTACAGGGGCTAGTATTGGGGCCACTACGGAAAGTACTCGAGGATTATTAATATTAATAATTGTGTTGTGTATGTTTAGACACACGGAAGTTAGTCAGCCTCAACGGGCGTCTGGTGTCTCATCTGCAGAGCGAGACATTTATCCAGTGCATTACAACCGCTAGCCTGGGGTCTTTAACGTGTACCACGCAATAGCGAGACACGACCGCATGCCGGGACGATGCTCATCCGGATCGAAACGGGCAGAGTGGGGTTGAGCCCAAAATCTCTGGGCTCAAGTAAGGAAGTGTTGACATTTTAATTTTGATATGAGGCAGAAGCCTTGGGTAGTAACGATCCTCGACAAAGCAACGTGGTGGGCGGAAAATGAAGATTTTCCAAAACACAGCAGGAACGGCGGCGAATAATTCATGACGCAAGAAGCTTGAACATAATGTCAGCGACTTTACAGAATTTTTTTTCGAACAAATTTATTTTAAAAACAAATTTGTAAAAGTGACGAAATACGTTACTCGTTGCTCGCAAAATATGGGAGCGCGTGGGCCGACCTATACGTTACCTCAAAAGAAAAGCAACGCGTTACCATTACCGATAGAAAGTAACGCAAGTTACTTTTGCGTTACTTTTTATTTGTAAATTAGCAATAAAGGCGGTTCTTTTTTTGTTCCTTTTTTTTTTGCGACCGCGTTTTTTGACATTGACAAAAGGCGTGGGCGTTGGGTTTTTTTTCGAAAGTGCGACTTTGCGTGGGGAAAAGACAGGCAAAGTCCAGGCACCGCCGGCGCTACGAGCTTATGGGCAGTTCTGTTTCTGATTGGTTCAGCGATGATAGAGCACGCACAGAAAAATGACGAGCACCGTTCTGGTGCCCTTATGACGATTTGTGATTGGTCCCAGCAGCTCGCAAGCATCGGCTGCGTCTGAACTTAAGCCAGCCTCGGTGGCTCTCCGAGGCGAGAGCGCTGGCCTACGGATCCCCATGTGGCGGGTTCGAATCCCGGCCGAGGTGACCCGCAATCTGACGGAGGCTTATTGCACGGAGAAGCGCGCCGTGTAACCGAGCTTTCGGTTGCACGTCAAAAGATCTCCAGGTGGTCCAAATTAATCCTCAGTCTTCCGCTGGGGCGTGCCAGAATAGCCCGTCGTAGGTTTGGCACGTAAAACCCCAAATTTAACTTTTGCGTCTGAACTTAAGGTAGAAACGAAGTATAAAAACACAGAAAAAACGAACTAAATGTAGTTTTTTTTAGGTTTTGGGAAGAAGACTTAACGTAACTACGTTACCCGCTATTGGTTTGAGAAGGTAACGAGCACGTTACCATACGTTACCGAAAGAAAGTAGCGCGTCACCGGTAACGCCGTTAGTTGCAGTACGCGTTACCCCCAACACTGGTTATGGCCGGGGGACATAATATAGCTAGGGGCTAATTCTCGCGGTAAGACACCAGACATTGAACATCTGTCGATTCATTTTGTTTTTATTTCGAAAATGTGAATGGTCGTTTTATCACCCGCGTTTTCGAACCGCTGCAGCGTTGTGCCTGCTGCACGAGTTACAACTTTATGGCGCACCGCCCGCGGTTCCCCACGTGCGGTCGAGTCTTTCGGAAATTGACTGATTGCGAGACCAGATTCGTGTGGTGCGATTTTGCTTGCGATTTCGCCGCTGCGGCGTGTAGCACCGCAGCATCCACCACCACGCTTTGCGAAATCGCGAGTAAAGGCCCGTGCACGCACTTGCGTTGGACTACTACCGAATTCGATAAGACCGGTCTTAAACCTCTTGTGACGGCTTACAACCAGCAAAAAAAAAAACACACACACACAAAAAGCACGCATTTATGATTTAAGCCGTCACGAGTGGCTTAAAAACCTGTCTTTGTCGAAGTCGCTCGCGTAGTCAAACGTAAGTGTGTGAACGCACCTTAAAATCGCGCCATGTG
This sequence comes from Ixodes ricinus, assembly GCA_037355805.1. Classification (NCBI taxonomy): domain Eukaryota; kingdom Metazoa; phylum Arthropoda; class Arachnida; order Ixodida; family Ixodidae; genus Ixodes; species Ixodes ricinus. Next base: position 188,773 of record JAZHYW010011064.1, on the reverse strand, counting down.
AATCCTTTTAGTAGTTTCCGATGACTACCAGCAAGTTTCGAATGATGGGAACCCTAGGTTGATTTTCACTAATGGAAAAGTTTATTGACAGATGTTAATTAATAACCCAACTTACCGTGAGGATTAGACCCCTATCCCTATAGTAGATACCCATGGCCGCATAACTCACCTGCACAAACAACATTAGCGTAGCTGTCCCAGATTTTCTTTTATATAATAAATGTGTTCGATTTAAAATCATACATACTACGTATGTGGTTATATCTTCCGCCCGTTCGTATTTATTATTTTCCCACCTTGGAATATTTTCCCCCCCCCCCGATTTTCTAGGAAATGTTTAATTCGATCTTGGCGCTCCTGTTTTCGACGGACCACGGAGGCAGACTAATAAAGGGCATATTGTTTGGTGTAGGACGACCCGCCTGTTTGCGCAGAGATGCGGGTACTTCGCGACAACGCTCTCTTTGTTGGTACGGTTATCCGCCGACCATGATGTGCTTGCATCTCATGCTTCGTGTGCAGTGGGAACGTGGTTCGTGTGCAACCGCGGGCGTGCACACGCGTGTGGGAAATGTACGCAAATCAAAGAATGCGGAGGATGGCCTGTCATTTCAACGCTGGCGCTGAAAAGAAAAAATTTATGTGCAAACAACTTCATTTTCGCAGGCACAATATTTTCCGATGCGCGTCTTTCGGGAATATTTCGCGGGCACACATATTAACGATTGGATAGTTGTTGTTGTTGTTAAAGCGTCCTTTATATTCCCTCGCTTTGCGTGCTCTCTTGTGATAAGCATCTGTGAGGGCCTGTACAGCGAGCGTGTGTTCCAAAAAACTTGGAGGACGCCAGGGTTTGCCTTTAAGTGTGCAACGTGATAGCGAAACATATAAACATATAAATTCCCGCTCAAGCGTGTCTGGGTCACAACCGAAGGATCGTGGGCTTGAACCCCGCCTAAAATTCTTCAATTTTTTTTAAGGCAAATGACATGCTTTTTAAAGTGACGTCATTTCAGACATGCGGCCACCTTTAATTCGCATGACATGTCACGTTTTTTAACCGCTTTCATTCCACGCGTGAGGTCATGTTTCACGTGAGCGTTATGGGTTGTTTGAAATTCCCGCGCGAGGTCATGCGGCTGCAACGTCATAACCATATTGACCAATCCTGGCTTTCAGCGGACGCGACCGACGCCGCCTCTTGGGCACTGCAACGACTTTTTGACTGGACTTTTAATTTGCACCGAACCTGAGAGCACTGAACCATAGCCTCCTCGATACTGACAAAGCCTGGCAGATCGCCACGAGACGCGGCCGCCAAAAGTGAAAGGGTGATGCGCTACCGCGGAAGACTCGCACTGCGCATGTGGCAGTCTTCTGTGGTAGCGCATGCGCGGTTTGCACCGGAGGGCCCATCGTACCGTTTCGGAAGTCCAATAACGGTTCCGTAAAGCTTTCTATTGTCTGCTGCAGACTGTCTTTTAGGTGATGTCCTACTATATATCTTTTTTTACCTTTTTTTTCTATCACATTTCAAGAACTATACAGCCTTCCGGCGCTTTTTATCCAGGTGAAAAGTGCCGAGTCACTGAACTGTGAACACATGCGCAGCGCACAATAAGTATTCGCCGAAGTTAGCTTGTGCGCACGCTCGGGACGCCATCCACACTCCATTATAAGAAAGCTGGCAGCTCTCGGAAGGGGAGTATTGGAACAATCTATACACGGACAATAAGACCTCTTCCCGAATCGAAGTGCCCCCGAGGGCACGGTGGCACGAAATGAATTCTGGGTACCGTTGGCCACTTAGTTTTGGTTTCAGTTTAAGATTTTGTCATGATCATCGTGTCGTGACGAAATGGAACACGCTGCTTGCGTTTTCATTGCTGCGACTTCCTACAAGCGTACAATATTGTAGGCGGTGCAGAGAGATACCGAAAAAAACACTTGGCACTGTTTTTGTGGATCCCGATGTGCCGGATTTTGGGCAAAGGTAAGCAAATGTAGAACGATGGATTGCAACGTCCCTGCTGGTGCCCCTGTCGTGCAAACACGTTCCCATGCGCGTGAAGAAACTTTATGCATGAAGCTGGGAAATTCCCGTGCTTGGCTGTAGGAGTACAGACAGCGGCCGTCTGATCGAAACCGAAACCATGTCCCTCCACCCCGTGGTCAGCTGGTTCCGACCGTGCAACGCGCGAAGTGTTGCATGGTGGGATTTTTGAAATTTGCCTATAGGATACTCGAACGACCGCATGTTTCGGACACCATGTTGTTCTTGTTTTGTGTTCTGACGTATACACGCTTTGTAGCAGCCGTGCATGGGCGCCGCCATAACCAGCCTTCAGTTTTTCTTTTCTCTTATTACGTTTCCTTCACTTCATCGCTAAAACAGTAGGGCAGGTTATTGGCACTTTAGATTCTACTGTGTCCTTTTCCCCGGCATTGGCCTTTGTGGAGGCTCGCGAAAGCCGGTTTCAGTGGCTCGGCATCTGGTCCCTAATGGCGGCTGTAATCTGGCGCGTGTGCAAAAGCGTCAATATTTAGAGGCTACAGCATTCATAATATTTATTATTTTAACTGTCCCAAAGGGATAACTTTATTTTTTTATTTTATTTTAGTCTCGAAAATCTCATACCGCCGTGAGCGCGGTGAGACAGTTTAATTTACACCTCCTAGATAGCAAGGCCGCAATGCTAAATTCCCGATTTCACCTAAAGAAGGCCAACGCGTAACACAGTGGACGCGAGTGTGCGTCAGCGGTCGGCCGATTCTCGTGTCCAGTCGGAGAGAGCACAAGTGTCAGCCGAACGCAGACGCGGGACCCGCATCCAATACCTGCGCCCCGTGTGGCCTTCTTTAGTTGACGCCGAAATTTCGGCAGTTCCGGCCTTGCCATCTATATACGCCAACATGTTTCCAAACAAGTCCGCGTTTGCCCACACCAGGGCCTCTAAACTCGTCAAACACAAAGTTGAGGCCGAAGTTGACGAAGCGCACTGATTGGCCTATCACGACGATGACTTGGCGCTTTTTTCGCCGAAGTCCAGTCGGCGCGCTCCGCAAACTTTGGCTTCAACATTGTGTTTGACGAGTTTAGGGCCCTAGGTGTGGTCACCGCGATTTTCGCAAAGAACATATTCGCGTGAGGGCAAGCGTCTGCGCACGCGATGGATGGATGTATGAGGCTGAATCTCTCGAATCTGGCGGCAACTTGCGCCACCTAGCCATTGTTTTTTTTTTTCATTTTTCCTAACAGTTATTTAGCTTCGAGTTATATATCGAGAGATTTATTCTTAAAAGCTACGATCCGTTCGACGCCGTGGAGACAACAGCGCCACCGTAGTGTCGTGGCGTACAGACTTTAGAGTTGGTGTATAGAAAATGTTGGTTTAACCTTCCGAATTGTGCTTTTTCCACTAACCCCGCCCCCTGAAGTGACCATTTCACCCTCTCTCCTGGGAGAGGCCCAACGCAAAGCACGCCGATGGTCGTCATCTTTCATTGGTCACAAACTTGGGGGAGGGGCTAACCAGGCCTTCCGCCTTTACCCACACTTTTGTTTTTAAAACTTTGTTTTGCAACCGACACGTGTATTAGTTTTATAACGTCTACGCTCCCTGTTCTTTGCTTGTTTTTTGTTTTGTTTTTTTATTTTCGCCAGTGGCGAACACCGAACCATAGAGCTACCGCAGCACCATTATAAACGTATTCTCGATTGAGAAAAAGATAGCCGCGAAAGAGCGTGGTGTACGGTATGTGCACGGCGTTGCTAGCGACGCCGGAGGCTCTCGAACTTAATCCAGCGGCAGTGTGGAAAATAGGTCTAATAGCGGCCTAATTGGACACTCGCATCGATAATGCACCAGGAGTGTTCGCGCACACACCCAGGCTTTTACGCTTCAATCGGCAGCCCAGCGTGCGAAAACAAGGCCGACAAAATTTAAAAAGAACACTCGGCAACTGTTGTTGCTGTGGCGAGCGCATGCTTGTTCATGGCGCTCGTTTTTTTCCACGGTGTGGTGCAGCAGGTATGGGCGATGATTATTAAGTATAGGAAAATACAGAATTATGTGTTGTTGTTCTTATTATTATTATTACTTTTTCACGCCTCGCTTCCGCGCGCTGCAGCGGCTGGCCACTGTGCAATTACTGCCGCGTTCGAATCCTAGCTGCGTTCGTTGTGGCCGCGTTCGTTGTAGCTATTACCGATAGAGTTCTTACGTTAGTTGGTGTTTACTTCTTTGGTTCTGCAGACATATTTTATAGCTTTCCCTATAGCATGCACGTCACCGGAGCTGGCCTTACAGTTCATTATAAACAGGCGTCATCGCTGTACTCTTATATTGATGCTTAGGGTAATTTTGATTCAGTGATTCAATTCCCTTTTCACTGCAAAGACTGCTTTCGACTAGGGGGTTTAAGTGATTTATCTTTATCTCTTCTCTTATCAGATTAATTACAGAGACTTAAAGGGGCACTCATGTGTATTCTGAGATCGTCTGTTTATGGTGATAACTTAATCTACGGGCTCAAAGCATCCTAGAAAAACCCAAATTACGCTCATGGACGGCCGATTTCCCTATCAAAAATCGAATCAAAGAACGTGACACACCCCTCTTTCTGCGCCTTCGAGCAGAGACCAGGGAATGCCGTCGGACGGCATACCCTGGTCTCTGCGCGCGATCGAGGCTCGGGCTCGCGGGGGCCGGGATTCAGTGGCCGGCTCCCGAAAGATAAAGGTGTGGTTTTCGTATCTGCCCCGTTGGTCCTTCTTGCGGGTGAGCTGTACGCACCGAGTCCTACATTGTTTGGCGCCCAACGTGGGGCCTTTACAGCGATATAGCTTTACGGGCGATACTTTGCAGAGCTTCTGACCTCGTAGGATCTCGTCGCCGCTATTTTGATTTGACGTTTTTGTCGAAATGTAATGCACAACGCTCCTAAAGAAAGAGCAGTAATAACTTTCAGAATGTCTACAGAATTAACCTTGATTTTTTTTGTCATATTTTATGGAGGCAGTGGAAACTCCAAAAACCTCTCCCCCACCTCTTTTTTAAAAACAAAACAAAAAGTAATGCCCGTGTATTTCTGTTGCTGTGAGTTTACTAGAACGTCTTGCAATTTATTATTGACTAAAGCCAAACAAGCGATATCCCATCAAAAACAGGCGTCTACACATAGCACGTGAGTGTCCTTTAAAGAAACTCAAATTAATATTTTCTGAACGAAAGTCTAAGAATCAGCTTGCCGGGTAAAAAGTTTGTTGTTTATTGATCACCTGACTATCACGTCTAATTTTTAAGCTAAATTATGTTCCCAGGAAATTTGCAGTTTGGAGTCAAGGTATAGATATATAATTGTTGTGTGTATGTTTAATTTTTTATACAGTCGGAAGTTAGTGTGCCTCCGTGGGCGTCTTTTGTCTGAGCTGTAGATGAGCAATTTAGCCAGGGCGGTGCAATTGTTAGCCTGGCGTCTTTATAACTTTCACCACGCAGTAGTGATACACGACCGCACGCCGATACGATGTTCGTTCAGATCGAAGCTTGTAGGGGTGGGGGTTGAACAAGAATATAGAGCGTCTGCAATGCTGCAGCAGTCAATGTGTTTTCCTTCAGAATTGCCTTATACGGGCGTTTTTCGTATTTAGACGGCTTATGAACTCTTAATGACGCAACTCGCAAACTCTCATGATTCATGGTATCTGCGACGTTTATTAATTACGCGAATTGAAAAAAGTGTCCTCTGTTTTTTCTTTTTTTTTCACGCCGGGAAACTTTGACACAATCCTCCTGGACATCAACGTGTCACAAAAGCCGGCATTCAATTTAATTCAATTTTACTCAAACAATAAAAACACCTTAAAATCTGTCACGAGGGAGACGAAACAAGAAATCGATATGACTTCAACAGATGCTACGTTTACATGGATTCGACCAAAGCGCATATCGAATCGAGGAGACCGATCGCAGCCACACATTTCTCCTCTTTTGCTCGATCATTGTCGTCAAATATCGATCCCTTGTGCAACGGTTGCATCGATGTCGCATCCATGAGGCCGTTCAAGAAAACCCGATACAGCTCCCTGCACGTAACTCAAGACACGTTTCAACGGGCAGCGCGAGCTCATGATGCCGCCATACCGACTTCATAAAACGACCTCCTTATGACTCAACGCTCAGACTTGTCCGGACCTGTCGAGACAATCGATTTTCCCCTTTGTCGACGTCGACCAATCTCGAAGAACTTCAACACGCGAGAGTAGAAATATAAAGCAGCCTAACGGTCTCCGCACTGTAAGCCGAAACCATGCAGACGTTGCGGATGATGCGCGCTGCATCGCGTGGCCTCGTCAACATCGCGGTCAGTTCACTTCCACATTCCGTTAGCCCGAAGACTCTGTGCCTGTCGAAATCAAATTAGGGCAGAATCTGTCGAAAACATTCGCAACTAAAAAGATCGCAAAAAAAAAATCCTGCCATTTTTTTTTCTTTTTTTTTTAGGGGAGCGATTGCTGCAGAGGAGGTGGCCTTTTTAGCGTTCGCTCTTCTGACATAGAAAGGGGTGGCATGACCTGGTCACGTCACGACGTTGGTCACGACCTTTTGTTGAACCTACGGTTCGCCGTCGAAGTTTGACTGGATTGCCGAAACTTCGAACTATTGGCAAACTTCGACAAAGTACGACTTTTGAACTGTTTTGTCCCTACCTATATACACAAAAATTTTGAATTGTGGAAAAATAATTTATTCCACAGTGAATTTGAATGTTTAGAAAATTATTACCTATGTTTTCGAAATGTAAAAGCAAACTTTTTTTTAATGATTTAGTCGACTCGTTTTTTTGCCAAGTGGCTTTAGCTTTCTGCCGATTTCCGTGCACGGGCCTTAGTCTAACTTTTGTCAAACTTTGCGTTAAAAGTTAGAAAAGGTCGAGCCTGATAGAACTCTAACTCAGTAGGTTTGTAACAGCCCTACTCTCCGCATTGTATGAGATGCTAAAGCGGTTACGAGCAAACCTTACGCAGTTACGCGTCCTTGGCTCAGTGTGTAACCAACGGAGCAGGTGGCATGCAGACACCTGTTATATACCTACTTCAATTATGCACCGAGGGGGTTAATGTGCCCAACGAACGTGGCATGATATATTAGCTCCTGAACGACAAGTACAGTCCCCAATAGGGTCTTATTATATTTATATGCATATAGACTGATATAGTAAGAGAGAAATATTTGAACTGCAGTAGTGCTCCAACAAAAGTTGTTGGCTGGTCGCGAGAGTAGACAGATAAGAAAATTATGTATTGGTTTGGAGTGTGTTGGAAGCCTCGATGGACGTCAGCGACAAATATTCCTATACTGTGTTTCACCTTATGATGTACCGCAGGAAAGGCTACAAGCGCGAGCCCCTTGCTCTAGGGCATATCTCGGCGGCACAAGCTCTCGTGCGTTAAGAGTAGCTCCCAACTCTATGAGCTCGCGCTTCTATAGCCTTCTCTGCGGTACAACATAAGGTGAAACGGAGTATAGCAGTTCCTAAGCAACTTATCAAGAAACGTTTACGCGGTACAAGGCGGTGCTAAACGCTATCGCGTTTACACGAAAATCTACGCAGCGATTTAAAAAAAATATTCTTTCTTTCTTTCTCTCTCTTCGTCTCGTCGCCAACCTGTGACTATGCACACGATGGGATCCCGTGAGAGTCTCGTGTTCTGCTGTGTCGCCTAAGCTGCAGCGTCACGTGAACCGTGTCGGTCGTCGAAGCTAACTGCTGTTCTTCCGAGCGTTGTTTACCTCAGAGAGTCGACACGGGGAGTCGGAGTACCAGGCGTTCACGTGAATTCGCCTGAAGTTCGTTGACTGCTCCGTCTGTTGACGCAGAGTCATAAGGACGACGGCACGAAGCCCTTGTTTGCATTCCAGAGTGGATTTGCGGAAACCGTTGGAGCGGGACGCTGCGTGGCCCCTAGCGCCGCCGCAATGGAGTCTCTATACTCGTCCTAGCACATGGCGGGCTTTGCCAATGCCAACTGGAAAACAAGGCTGGCGCCGCAACCCCCCCCCCCCCCCTTCTCAAGAAAAGAAAAAGTAATTACTATACTTGTTTTTATCTAAAGAAAAAAAGCAAGCTTCGCGCACGCGAAGTAGTCTATACAAGATTTCGTCGGAGGAGGAAGTAGCAGGTGCTTGATAAGATAAATCATATCTAATCTAAAACGCACTACATGCATATTATTTCTCTATACAGATGAGGATATGAGTACCGCTTTGCCAAAAGATCGATTCTTTTTATTTTGATTTTTTTTACGACAGTTTTTGTATGTGAAAATGAGTCTAGTGTAGAGCGGCTCAATGTTGTAGGTCTGGCGGCCCTCCCGGAGCGGGGGGCAACTCGTCGTCTGCTGGCGGAGCCGCCATCTTGCCTCCCATTCACTACGTAGCCACTCGTGGGCTGTGTATGCAGTCATTCACCTTTGCGACTTGTGGAATGATGCGGGATCACTTCTAAAAGATGCAACATCACGCGTTATACGTCAAGCGCGTGTCCCTTTTTGACGTCGCGTCTAGTGATAATACGACGATAATTGTATGCACATGACTTCATTTTCGACGCTTCATTGCATTACCGAATCAAGGAAGCCTCTACGCAAGATAAATTATTACCACCCCTACGAGTATATAGTTCCTCATCCGGCATTTTCACGGGCACACAAGCCTATTCCCCGCGGTCTCACGTACTCAGTACAACGTCAACGCACCGAGGAGGCAAAATAGTGGCCGCGATCGAAAAGGCGGAACTTGCCCTCCCAAAGAACGTCGCCACTCTAGCAAGGCGCAGCTAGCAAGCAACAATGAGGCGCTCTAACTACAGTTCGTTACAGCTCAAGAAGGTAGGACGAGGGAAAGGAAGGCCGGAGAGGAGGAAGCAGACGGAACGCTAAAGAGAGGAGGAGGTTTCCCCATTACTTTCCCAGCGTTCCGTCTGCTTCGTCCTCCCCGGCCTTCCTTTCCTCGTCCTGCCTTCTTGAGCTGTAACGAACTATAGTGGATCTACGCAGCGGTGTTTAGCTCGCGTCAACGTCACCTCCAGCGCGCCTTCGCAGCGTCTCGATAAGTCCTCTCATAGACACTCAGTACGCCGGGGACGCCAAGTCGCACGTGTACAATACAACTCTGGTCGAGCTTCAACGTTTTTTGCCGCTTGGGGCGGGACGGTGATCCACTCGCAATGACGTCACGCGAAAGGCCTTGTCTTCTAGATAGTATTGGCCTTGCGCAGGGAGGCCAAGGTATAGACCTTTTCATTTTAGTAGTTACCTCTGCGGCGGATAGAGGGCGCTGACGCGCTCGGCGCCATTAGGTTGCTTCAATTTGGTTGGTTTCGGTTTGAACGTGCACGCGGCTATGTTGCTGCTTTACATGGTTTTTGCTTAATTTTGTGATACGATAATTTTTCTTGTAGCACACAGCCGATGAAACAGCAATATTGAGCCACTTTGAGGACTACGAGGTATTTTTGAGTCTAAATTGCGGGCTTTTTTACGAACTTCTTTAATGTGACTGATTATAGTCGGTTGCGAAACGCCTGACTAATGTACAGGGACGATCACCATCGTCTACGGTCGTACCCGATGGCACTAGCTCCCAGAAAAGACAACAAATGAAGAGACTAACACGTGAATGTAAATAAGCATATTGACAGCTTGATTAGCAATGTGTTGAATCGGGCAGAACAGATGAACTCGCGAGTTTACTGCTCACTGTTTGCTTTTCGTGAGCACCCAACCTTTCGTGAACTTCGCAGACTAAAAAGTATCGTGTAATGACGCAGATAATTGATATAAACAAGTAGTATCGTCTCGGCCTCTTTTTTTAAATTCAGTACTCGAGGATATTTCGACAGGCCGAGTATGAAATTTCTTAAATTATTAACCCCCTAAAGTACTCATAAGCAGCGTTTCGCGATATTGGTCCTAGGAAATTAATTATTCTTATATGAACATTTGCTTACTCAAGATATGATATAAGTGACAGGCACCACTTCACGGGCCTGTGTGAACAAATATTTATTTGTTTGAACAGATTCGCTTAAACCTCCATTTGCCATCGACAACCCAGGACTCGGATGATTGTTATGCAAACGGCTTTTTTTTTCTTTTTCCCGGCGCCAAATGTTGCGGACTCCAGATACTGACCAAAGTTAAAACAGCGTACGCAAAAAGAAAAAAAAGCGTTGTTATTATTCTGCATGCGCTGCACCGAAATTGAGTTTGGATTTCGAAATAGAAACGACGTTATTTCTTTGTAAACGCGATTCTAAAACTCGCTACTGTTAAGTTATCTGTGGCAGTTACGCGGGAAGTCCCAACCTTTGTGTTAAAATAAATTAAGTTGATTTATCTGGTTATCTAAAGATAATCAATAAATCACTTAAATGACTGTCGAAATGGGAGCGAGTACGGTACACAATTTCTTAAACTTCATAACTAAACCGACCAACCGATTGTTTACACTGCAAAAAAAGATTGAGAACCTCATACACATGTAGCTGTGATATTATGAACAAACAAATCGCCTCAGTTAACGTACCACTATTTCTAGCCTCAGATAAAATACAAGTAAAATGTTCGTTGTCTATTTCCTCCACGAGTTTCCTCACATAATCAACATAAACTCTTTTCGATATATTATGAATAAAAAGGAGGATACTTTCATTAAATACAGATAGCCTCCTTGCGCTGACTATTCTTTGACGCCTTCCGATCCTAAATGCGCGATATAAATATACGCGCATCTTATGTTCCGCCGGTATTAGTAAAAAAACCTCAGTTGTCATAAGGACAATTGAACCCTCGTAATGTCTTAGTCGTCGAGTAGACGCATCGGACTACAGTTTCCGAGGTAAGGCAAAAAAGCGCGGTGAAACGCGACGAAAAACACGAATACAACGATACAACGCATCCGCCAAGGCGCGGAGGAGAGAGCGGAGCAGCAAGTTGAAGCAACCTAATGGCCGCCGCGTCACGTGATTCCAAAATGGCAGCGCCCATGCGTGGGAGGATGAAATGGTCTATATGATGGCCTTTGGAGAGGCCTTGACGCAAGGCAGCTTTGAAGGGATTATCCGGTAAAATTTCGTATTCAAGAAAACATTTAGACCTCATTGTCAATGGCTGTAGGAGCACCTTCCACGACAAATCTGCATTTTGTGTGCTTCCCTGGACGAGTAATTGTATTTTAAACCAAGCGTGCATAAACGGCGTTTTCCTCTTCCACCTTCAGAGCAGCGGAGGCTCTGACGTAACATGACGCAAAGATCGCGCCGAACTGAAGCGCCCTTCGAATTTTGTCCTCCGCGTGAGCGACGTGGTTCACCCTCGTTGCTGCGCTAGAACATTGTCTTTGTAAATGAAAGGGAAATCTCGTTGTGCGGTTGTCACGCTGCACACTTCTCCGCCAGATTTAAGGCACTGGTTCACACTTCCGACGTAACGTCGGCGGGCGAATCTGCATAGAATTCGGCCGCCGGGCGTCACGATCCACTGATGCGTTGCCGCGGCTCGAGTTCCGTTTCGGCGGCAGCGGAATAGCTGTAAGTGTGAACCAGGCCTAACTGTGCACTGCCGCCGCCGATTCCGCTCGGCGTCAGCGGATGAGCTGTGAGTGTGAACCAGGCCTTACAGTGGCGAGTAAAATGGAACGCTGCGGTGCGTCCGGGAGGTTCCCACGGAGGAATCAGGCACAGGATCTGACAATTGCGAGCCTGGTGTGACGTCATATCAGGCATGGCAGCGCAGCCATTGATACTTAGCGAAATTTAGCATGGAGTTTCGTATAATCATCCGTCCTTGATTACACTAAATTGGGCTGTCGTTTAATAGAATAAATATGGCCCATGTTCATCATTATGCTCCCGCCAGGTAACCATCACAAGATCTTAAAAACTTCCGGCTTTCACCTGACAATCTCTTTAACTACACCCATGGTGCCGGAGCGCGTCTCGACCGGTATTTTTACCGCGCCCTCAAATCTGGACCCTCGGTTTCCGCCTGATGACGTCACGTATGTGTCACCATGTTGCCTGTCGCGATCCTGGCGGTAGCAGCTAGCAGCCGAGGTGAATCTGGCAGGCGGCTAGTTCTGCTATTATTATTATTATTATTATATTATTATTATTATTATTATATTATTATTATTATTATTATTCGCAGATGAGAACGCAGAAAAGCAAACCACGAAGGCGTGAAGATATTGCCCTCCTTCACAAAGGGAGTGAGTGGCCTTTTCTGATCACGCTTTACTTCGTGGTTTGTTCTTTGGCGGATGGATGGATGGATAGATGCTAACGGCTGTACCCTTTATAACGGGCGCTAGCTTGCGCCACCTAGCCTAGAAAGCGAAAGTATGATCTTTCCTTCCCCCAATCTGATTGGCTGATGCCGCAACCTGATTGGCCGCGGTGCGATGATGAGATGAACGCCACGTCCTGCCTTTCTTAGTCTGTCAGTGGCTGTCTTCATGTTGAACATCTGATAGGAGATTTATCCGGAGATTAACGTCACGGGACCTTTCGTGCATCCAGGCGATTTACACTACGACGTGAAGAGCCTAAGTGCTCTGGAGAGACGACATCCGGACAAATATCCCGAAATCTGCAAAGTATGCCAGGATCTACCGTATAGTTCCGGAGCAAAATAAGCCGCGAATCAGCTCAGCTGTCACGCCTTAATGGAACGGTTTTCAGACGCGCCGTTTTCTTCTCCAAACTTCGTGTACGACACAACGTCGTTTGCCTTCAAACCTTACACACACACAAACACAAAAAAGGCCTTACTTTTCCATTTCGAGCGTCATAATCTTCCCGCCCGTCCCCGTAGACAGGGAAGAACATACCGACCCATTCCGAGCTGCGCGGATCGGAGCGAAAAATTGTTCATCGTCGGCGCTTTCTTCAACCCATTAGCCACAGCGCTTGCCGAGTCCCGACAGCACCCGAACCCTCCTGTCCCTCCCCTGCTCTTAACCCGCTCTCAATCTCTCCTCTTAATATCCCTTTCCCCGCCTTCTCTTTCATTCTCTCTCACACACACAGACAACCGCGTTCTCCATCACCGCTCGGTAAAATCGGAGCTTCGCCCCAAAACACCCGGCAGGGAATCGCTCGGGGCGCTATCAAGACGCGGCCGACGCAGCGCCTGTCGCCAGGCGATCGCTCAACAAGTTACTGGCGAACGCGGACAAAAACCTCGCCTTCACAAACATACCGCCGCCGCGAAGAAAAAGCGGTGCCCATAAGAAGGAAGCTTTGACGACCGGAAGGGAAAGTGTTCATAATCGCCCATTTGAGGAACACAATGCTCCTGAAGAGCTAAATCCCGCTTCCAATCTCCTCCCTTCCTCCTCTCTTTTCGTTTTTTAGCTTTTAACCGTTTTTACTTTCTCTGCAGCTCAGGCAATCATTCTGAGCATAAACTGCCCCCGCAAAGAATACACGGCATTTATAAATTTTCGTAAACAATAACTTCTTTTTCGGAGAAAACGGAGCATCAAAATAAAGTCAGAAACGTAACCCCTTTGTCCCCGTATTTCGGCGGTCATTCCCAAAACTACCCTCCTCTCTCTCTCTCTCGGTATTCTCTGATCGGTTAAATGGGTAACGCTGCCAACGACAACCCCCGTCGGTTTACAAAGGAACGTTTGGAGAGCGCTAAAAATCGATACGTGCTAGCAAAGCATTAAGCCTAGCAAACAAACCAAAACGCACCAAACAAAACGCCGACGTTGGCAAAACACCGGACGAGGAGGCGAACGAATCATAAAAGCCCATTTCGGGCGAAAACGCATCCGCGTCTCAAAACCTCAAACTACACTCTCGGATGGCGCGAGACGCAAGGGGAGAGAGAGAGGTTTTGGGGTATCGTCTCTAAACACTCGGCTAAAAGCTGCCGTTATTTACTTATTTACTTTTGGGAACAGCATCGCGTGGGTGTAGTGTTGGTGCCGTCCATCGCATTATCACCCCCTGCGGTCGTTAGACTCCGCTTACCGCTAAGCTGACAGTGCGGTGAATGCTACGTGCTGGTTGGACCGGTCGTGTGCGTCCATCCAAATACTTATTTGGTGTACCTTTCGTCACGTGATCATGTTCCTGTCCGCACCCACGCGCAGAGAGCGAGGGCCAGGTGATGAAAGGAAAGCGGTCGATTGGTTCGGTGAGCACGTAGCCCCCCACCGCACTGTCAGCTAAGGGGTGGGCGGAGTGTCGAAGCGCTGGATCGTAAAAGCCACTCTCCTGGCAGTTTCACAATACCGTGCGGGATGCTTCTCTCTCCACCCCTTCCCGACTCCCCATTTTGTTTCTCCTCTCCACATTGGTCAGCTCTCTCTCTCCTTTTGTGTCCCGATCGCACGGTGGAAAAAGTGATACAAAGTGGACGCGAGGGGGTGGTGAGCCGCTTAGGCGTATGTCACTGGCTTTTGGTCTTACCGGCAGGATCTTCGACGCAGAACGTCCAACGCGTCGTAATCGGGTGAATAAAATATTAAATAAGAACGGAAAATCACTAAATAACGACGCCGTGAAACAAAACAACCAACCGCTCTAAAGAAGCTCTAATTCAATGTAAAAATAATCAACCTGAATTTTTTAAATATATTATTGACGTTTAAGAAAAGCAAGGAAATATTTTTGGACCGCTAAGCTAACAGGATGGTGGAAGGTTTACGTGCTTGTTGGACATTGCATGCTGCCTTACGAAAGCACCGTCGTGCTTGTGTGTGAGAACGGGCAGCCCATTTACATAACAATACCAAGCAAAATTTAAAAAAAAATTCACAGGGTCTTTTATGTTAGGTTAGGGTTAGGTTAGCGCCGATGCGTTAAAGACAGACACATGATTTATTTTATTTAAAGTCCTCTTAATTCGCTCTGTCATCCTTCTTGATTTCATTGCCTCTACTTCGCCTGAGTGGTCACGTGAAGATTTTGGTACCTTTCGTGTCGCCGACGTGTTTCGCTCAGGGACTTTGAAGGTCGACTGAACGATGATCCATATAATGCTTTCGCCTTAATAATACGCTAAATAGATTATAGAATCCAAAATTTTTACATTTCCTAAGGTTCAGAACAGCCCACGGAGATTCCAGTTTTCGATGTTGCAGCATAATCTTAATTTTTTAGTAGCGAACCTGAACAGACGTTGATTTATCAACTGTTTGCCTGAAGAACCGCTAGTGCGCCTGCACGATGGCCACCAATTTCGCCGGCGTCTGCAAGGGGAAGTAAGTCCGTACAGAAGAGTTGAATTCTGGCGCTTCGACACGACTGCGAGCTCCTCTTAATGGTGCTTATGCTACCTCATACATACATACTTTCTATCGTTGACCTCTGCAGATGCGAAACAGTTTTGAGTTTCATTTTAAACCGCGATTTTCTGGAAGCTCCAAAATGACAGATTTCGAAAGCTCACACTCGCCATGGACCTCTCGAGTCATTAATCCCTTTTCGACATGTCGGATCTCTTGACTGATTGGATATATCTCTCTGCCTGTTGGACTCAAAGGGAGCACCTCTGTCGACAGAGACATGCAGAACCAGAAGCGCTGGTTGTCCCGTGTGCATGCCCAAAGATACCGCGTAGTCAGTCACCGACAGAGCGAGAACGCTAGGCCGTCTCTCTCCTATGCCCGGCCTTCGGCACGCGCTCATTGCCTTCCGTCGTACTTTGCCTGCGCGCGCACGCTCGAGGCTCACAAGACGCCGAAGCGTCGTCGAAGGCATAGGAAACACGCGCCGGCGGCGGGACCTCCACGAAGTCTTCCCTGCCGTTCTCATTCTGTCAACGACTAGAGTAGAAGAGATGCCCAAAATTCCCGCGGCTTACTGCTTGTAGACACTCCCAAGCCCCTAGTGGTGATATCGAGTTGAGTCGGATTGCTGCAACGCCATCTTTAGAAGAGTATAAGCGAGAGAGAGAGAGATATATATAGGCATATCTGTATATATGTCGACAAAGGTTATAACGAAGTCAACGGGAATCGGAAACCACTTCGATATATCCGGTATTTTGTTATAACCGACTTTAGTTATAACGAAGTGCAAAAAGGGAATGGGAAATCGTGATCGCTTCTCTGTAGCCGCTATTTCGCTATAACCGACTTCGTTATAACCGGTCTCTACAGTTACTCCGTTTCTCCTTATGAAAGCCAACAGTCAATTTCAACCAATCCAATGCCTCGCGAGTGCCACGTGACCTTTGGGAGGAGCGCAGCGGCGCGCGGTGTGTCGCGTAGTCGCGATATAACTTCGCTGGATCAGCTGCAGGGGGTGGCTCTTGGCGTCCGCTTCGGTCCATGGTAGGATATAGAACGGACTACGGGGAGGAGGTGGAAGAGAAGGACGTCCACGGTCCTAAGGCAATAAGTGCGTCGTCCCTTGCCTCGGCGGACGTTCCCTTCCGTAAACACGCCCTGGGGCGCATTTGGGCCGCTGCATGCTGTCCCACACCGGCTCGTCCGACAAACTCAAATATAAAGAGTCGCGCCCAGCAGCGGACACACTCGGAGACGACGCCCCCGAGCCGATAGGGCAGGACGGCGCCGAACGTTAACCCTTTTCTTTACGATACCCCCGGCGACGCGGACGAGAAGATTGCCCCATGGCGTCCGGACGCGCGCGGGCATCGGCGCGGTCCGCTCCGCTCCCAACCCTCCTGAACCTCGGACGCGTCGCCTCACTTTCCCGAGACGGAGATCTGTTTTGTTCGTGAGGATCCCGAGGTCACGTGACAAACTGAGCTCGTGTTTGGGCTGCCACGTGGGAGCATCGTCACGAGCCGCGGACACACTGCTAGTTCATCATAGAAAAGACAGTCTTGCAGAAACTGTCTGTCATTCTGTCACGCCAAAGACTCTCTGCAGAAATGTTAGAAGCATACATATGTGTGCTTAACGTGTATCCGCAGATACTTATATCGCCGTGTCTGCGGCGAGCACCTTGTCTTTACTATTGTAAGATTCTTAAATTTGTCTCATATAACAATATCATAGTTAATTACGCGGCGCAAGTCTATCCTCGTATGTCGCTGCTGTTCAACGTTTTGATGGGCGCCACGGGCGCCCCTTGTAGGTAATGAGGTGGTGAACTGGGCCAGTTGGTTGACGTTATACATGATGGGGAAAACAGCCCAGAAAACGAGGACTACGAAGAAGAACAAACACGACGGGGACAATGCTGTACTCGCAACTGAAGAATTTTAACAAAAGAAACAGAGACAGAAAAAAAAAATACACGGTATCTCAAAAGATAGCTTAAAAACAAAGGGCCGCACTCGCCAACCGTGAAACGTGTCAGTAATCTACATTTCTACCCGTTCACTACGTGACTCAGTTTTTCCCCACAGGAAGGACACCTTTTTTGCTGACAGCGCCAACGAAGGTTCACTAACGCATGAATGCCCGTGACGCGTAATCTGGAAGGCCTCTATAATCTCTCGTCGACACCCCATCCCTCTGTGCGCTCAGAATGGTGACGCTGCCAAAATCTTGTCGTGTTTGTTCTTCTTCGTAGTCCGCGTTTGCTGAGCTGTTTTCTCCTTGTAGATCGTGAAAGTTCCGAATAGTCCATTTGACCAAATAACCTGTGGAGACTGGAAACCTTAGTGCGCATGCCCCGTCGCACCGCTGGCGCCATCGCCTTCCCGTAGCCGTGACGTCAAAAACACGAGAGTGTTCCGTTTTAAAATTCGGGACACCAATACGCTCTTTACAAACAAGCGCGCGCGCGCAGAATGCAGATTCGCGCGATATAAACTGTGCGCTTGCGCAGCGCCGACATCAGAGAGTTGAGTTGGTCTACACAGGAGGACTCCCCGCAGGAATGCAACTCGAGAGCGCGTCGCGCCAAGTTCCCCGCGGGCTGCGCGGGTTTTTTTTCTCGCACGGAAACCCCCTGCCTCCAAGACGGTGTGTCATCGATTTGTTGACTGTAAAACTCCGGGCTTCCGGTCGTGGAAAGGAACGCACGGCGTTTTTTTTGTTGTTCGCGCCAACGCTTTGTTCCGTCGGCGACGGCGTCGGTCGTCCTGGGAGGGGAAGAGAGCTGGAACACTCCGCAGTGCGGTCGTGTTCGCAGTGCTCCGTTTTACTTTGCGCTGGACCGACGAGGAGGCTACGAGCCATTAGAATCCAATCCAATCCGGTATGAGTATCACACGACCTTGCTGGAGGGGCGCGCAGCGACGCGCGTAAAGCGTAGTCACGTGCTACGGTTCGTAGAGCTGGATTGGCTGGAATGGCTCGTAGGCGTCCGCTGCGGACGGTCTCGTGAGGTCGATGCAGAACGTTTTCTTCCTAACAAACTTATTTTTTGTACTTTTTTTTATGTTTTTATAGAATATGGGGGTTTCCCCGCATTCATCGTGTTTTCTTTCTTGTTTCTTCCTTTTTTTTTTCGATTCGAAAGTTCTGATGTTGGAAATCAATATCAAATATAGGCGCGAGTCAGTCAGCCAGCCAGCCATCCCTCAGGTTCTTGGAATTTCGAATATCATCGATTTAAAGAATGGCAACAACTTCACAACTTCCAGGGAAAAAAAAGAAAAAAAAAGAACATGCCGATACGGAGACGAAATGTAGACTCTCGTCAAACTTTGCAGCTGCGGTCTCTCAGTCTCAGGTGACACTTAGAAAACTAAATTCCTTTAAGAGATTTTTTTTTTACTTTATACTGTGATTTTAGACGGATCCTTCTTTCCAACTGAAGAAGGATACAAAAAAAATCACGCAAAATCAATAGCGATATACTTGAGCTTAGATTATGCCGAACTCAATGGCGTGCAGTAGCGTATACTGGTCAATACTTCTTTGTACTCCACAGAGACCGCGCATATACCGCAATAAGCCCGGGCTGGGATGGTGACAAAAAAAAAAAAACGGCGAGCATGTTTATGTTAGGCGAAAATACTATAATCGAGGAACGAGTGAACAACCTGTAGGCACATTTTGCAACGTTCTGTGTTGCACGTGGCCAAGATTTCATCGCACGTTACAATAATGATGACATTGTTAACGGGGGGATACAAATATGTATGACAAATTGCTTGGCAATTGTTTTGCCTAGGTGAAACCTTCTAGCGTCACTAACGTTTAGCGATACTCTGAGTTGCCAGACGCCTCCGTTCACGGCGTTCTTCATCAGATAGTTAATCGGGCTGATAAACATGTCGATCTTTCGGAGCCTTTCATATTCTCGAGCTCGTCTCCCTTTGTGCGCACAGGTGGTCGAGCTCCTCTTCGCCTACCTCACCCCTCCTCGCCTACTCCTCTGGTCACATGACCTCCCCGTTAACCAACCAGCGTCGAGCACCTGACTCCTCCTACCCCACCCGTCAACCAATCAGTCTCGAGCCTCGCAGCCACGCTTTTATCCAGGCTTCACTTTTCGGCTTTACGAAATGCCGAACACCTAGCCAAAGAAAGTGTCACGCTAATGATAATAATAGTTCACTCTGGCTTCGAAGATTTCAAAACTCACGCACCCTCATATTTATTCGTTATTACATCACCGCTTCGGCGTTACACCATAAA
Source organism: Ixodes ricinus (assembly GCA_037355805.1). Taxonomy (NCBI): domain Eukaryota; kingdom Metazoa; phylum Arthropoda; class Arachnida; order Ixodida; family Ixodidae; genus Ixodes; species Ixodes ricinus. The sequence goes on along the minus strand of JAZHYW010011064.1, from coordinate 169,184 downwards.
CCTCCAGCATCAAAAGCCGTCCAAAACGGAAGTGGTTCCGGGGGTTCTATGTCAAAAGATATACAAGTGTGTACAGCAGAACGGCGTCACTTCTTAAGTGTTACTCGGACGGTTGAACCCAACATAGAAACAGAGAGAGAGTGGTAAGCAAAAACGCGACAAGTCGGGTGCACACTAAATCCGCACAAATAGGCATATAAACACCATATTACGACGCCATTCCTTGTGTAGAGTATACTGCCGACCGTTTCCGCGGATTAAAAGGAAAATGAACGAGACAGAAAAAAATGTTAGGCAGGATTTAAGTCATTCGGCAAATTTCGGAAGTTGACCATCGCTTCTCGGAAGTAAAAAGCTTCCGTTTTCTCTCGTTTTGTGGCCGTCACGATAAAATTAAAACTAATAAAAGGCCCTAAAAGGGCTGTTGAATTTTCTCTTTCCTTCCTTTCAAGATTTCAAGACGTGGGAGGCCCCGATGTTTATCCTTTTCCGTTTACGGTAACGATATCCGGAACCCATGCGCGTGCGTATACTGTAATCCGTTCACCCTTTGCCTGACAGTGGGGTGGAGGCTACGTTGCTCGTTAGACCAGTCATACGTCTGTCTCTCGCCACGTGACCACGCTCCTGCCCCATACCCGCGCGCAGAGATACAGGGGTAGGACGATGAAAAGAAGGCGCTTGATTAGTCCGTCGTCCACGTAGCTTCCACAGCGCTGTCAGCTCAGGGGTGAACGGAGTGTACTATACACACATGAAGCTTGAAATCGTTTTCTTGGCAGCTTAACTCCAGCCAATAGGAAACGAGGAAGCTTCGGCAGTGGTAGTCGTAGGATACGAAGTGGGTCCCATCTCTATCGAGTAAGCCCAGCCGTCTTCCAGAGTCTGCTATAAAACGCCGCTCGTCACCTCGTAAAAGCAGACGTAAAACATCTTCAGCGCCCGCTGCGGCATCTATTTTTAACGCGGGAGATGCTAAAACAGCAACGGCGCCAGCGACCATCAAAATATACAGGCACATAAGTCAGCCGAACGAAAACTGGAGCCGTTAAAGGGAGGAGGTGGGGAGCATAAAACGGCGAGCGTAGTTTAAAAAATGAGGATATCCGTCAAAGTCCCCGTCGAGCCCCGAAGTGTAAAACGAAAGCGATCTCTTGAGCGGATGGCTGGGTGGATAGATGGACGGATGGATGGATGGCTCGGTGGATAGATGTATAAAGAGAATGGGTAGATGCAGGAGTAGATGACAGGTACGATGATGTTGCATCATTTCTGGGACTATCAGGCCGGGATGTGTGTATAGATACAGGCGTGGTAAATGTGAACACTTAAGAGGTTTGTTTACACGTTTGTGTGTGATCGAATGAATTGCTACCGTTTACGACTGCCTACGGCGAGAGAACTCATTGACGCCATCTGTCAGGTAACCGTGGGCACTCACGCCATCTGTCAGGTAACCGTAGAACAATTCTGATCTGTGTATAAACTAAGTTTTGCAGTATTTACTTGATCCAATCTACGCACTATCGATGAGAAATGGTCGCTTATTAGATGGTCAGAATAGACTACTTACATAAATCCGTCACCGCGCGCGCTGGATTGTGGGAATTTGGGGGCCAGGAGCGGAGTGCCTATAGATTTTGCTGCCCACTTCCCACTGCCACATTGCATAGCGTGGCATTACGCCGCGATGAGGCGCTTCCAGTTTTGAAATAAGTATTTTGTTTCAACACCCCAGGCAACATTTTCTTCTTTTTTTATTACCACGCTGTTTTGCGAATACGTGACCGTGTCGCTAACGCGCTATTTCTGTCGTGTCGTTAAATGCCGTTGGTTGGCCGTCCGTCTAGTGGGAACGTGCACCTTCAGAAATGACCTCCATCGAGGCTGCCTAAACTTCGATTCGGGTTTGGCCCCGTGCCGACCCAAAAGCGCATCTAGCATGACAAAAGGCGAACACCCGCTGCTCGCTATAGAAACGGACCATGCATAAACCGAAACAACAGCGAACCAACAAAAGGACCGCAGGCTTGGTACGAAACAAAGCAAGAAGAAAAAGAAAAAAGAAAAGCGAAAGCAAGAAAGGTTCGAGACCATTTCGAAGCTGCCGTGTTTACATCATGCCCGAAACGCACCTACCAGTAGTTACTCCGCCCACCGCCTCCCGCCGGGGGCGCTCTCATTCAAAATGGCGGAGGTCCGCCCCCCCCCCCCCCATCCCTCTCCTCCATCTTGCAAACGCTCGCAACACCAAGAACTCAAAAACACAAAGAGCAAAAAGTAGAGCGCAACAGCTCAGCCTCATACACCCGAGCAGGCAAACGTACCAAACGACAACGATAATAATAACATACACGAAAAATCGTAGCTCAAGACGCTTCACGCAGTGCCGTGGGATCCATACCGATTTCATCCCTTGGGGATTTTTCTCCCTCGCCCATCCGTCTCGCCCCTCCTCCTCTCCCTCCTGCGCCCTCCCGTCGCGTCATTATGGATGGCTTCTAGGCTTCTGGCCATCCATAGCCGTCCCGTAGCCTAGCCATAGCCCAGCCGCACAGGCGAGCCTCCTTTTTTCGACCAGGTGAGGCATTTGCGGGGAGAAGGCGATTCAGATCAGAGAATTTATGAAAGCAATCCACCCTCCCTTCTCCGCTCGCAATCCTCCCCCCTCCCGCTTCGAGGGGCTCCTTCTCTCCCTTTTACATGTCCGTTCTGCTCCACTCTCTCCCTCAACTGCTGACGTTAGATGCATACGCCGCCCCCTGCTGCCGCTCTTTTGCCGCCCGTGTTACAAGTTTAGGTTATCGAGGAAAAAACGGAGCCGAAACCGAGGGTATATTAATAAATGCTTGACATCGTGCAAAATCCTGTCTGGTAACTTTTTTTTTTTTTTTATGAATGTAGGGTAGGAGTTTATTGAAAAGACATCTATCCTAGCCTTTCGAAGGTCACGACGCGGTTGTCAGCCGTTCACTCTTAGTATTTCTTTTTTTGTGTGTGTTTCGTTTTAGCGAGTATACTTAGTTTCCGTTATGGAAATTTCAGACGTCGATGTGGCAGCGCCGCGGATCTTTGGTCTTCGTGTTAAATTTACCAGGCTGAAGATGAAATAACACACAGCCTTTCGTTATCACAATATACGGGATACTATGGACGGAAAACCTCTTAGAGAACAGCAAGAAACAATTAAAGTAGGTAGACGATAGCCACAATGGTCAAAACAGGGAGTAAATAAAACTGAACATGCAAAATAATTGCACCCATTATTTTCGTCATGGAGCTCCCAAACCAATATTTTCTATTAACTACATAAACGTTTCTCCGGGCACACTGACGAGTTTAACTATTAAATATTGCCATCGCAAGTAATCTTAGTGTGCCAAAAATACTACTTATTATAGCACGACTTTTTTGTTTTACTACAAATATTATTAAAATTAGGCTGCTGTAACATACAGGGTGTTCGATATTAATTCCAATAATATGTATATTAATAAACGTAACGAAAGGTAGAATAATGTGGTCCATGCCGGTGGCGTATACGGCCGCGCACGAGATATTATATAATCGTTAACGATAAGTCGAACGATATGGTTATTTTTAATTAGTGAAAATAAGCATACCGTTTCAATTAGAAATTTGCTGAGCGTGTCGCGGATTTGAAGGAGCGCGGCGGAGCGCTCAGGTTTCGAGGCAGGTTTGAAGACGCGGACAATGATCTTTTTTTCATCTCGGTTTTCCGACCGCGTGTTGCACGGGTGGAAATCTTACCGCACTCCCGCGCTTCAATTTTTTTTTAATTCACTCATTTGGTGTTTTTTGGTGACGCGCTCAACAACATTCTAATACATATGTTTATTTTCACTAACTAAAAAAAAACTTAAAAAATTTATTTAGCTCATCGTTACAATTATAGCCCCTTTATTATGTCCTCCTGACCGTATAACTCACCTCCACAGCCCGCATTATTCTACTTTTTACTGCTGTTTTTAATAAATCTGTTCGAATTACAAGCAAACACCTTGTATAAATGGTATCTTGCGAGATACCACCAGGGTTATAGGCATTACCGAAAAAAGAAACGAAATAGGTTACTCGTTACTTGCAAATAAAAGGAACGCGTTACCGAGCTACGTTTCCTCAAAATGCAACAAACGTGTTACAGTTACCGATAAAAAGTAACGCACGTTACTTCTGTGTTACTTTTTAAATTATGAATTAACGCGATTTACTGTTTTGACGGTGCAGGTATGCATAAGCGTCATATTTCAAGAAATATCATGTTCGTGCAGAAAGTGAACATAATTACATTACCTTTTTTACTGTTTCGCCTAAATACCCACGACAAAACACGCAAAAAAACAAAAGTCACATAACTTGGCACCTAAAAACACGCAAAAAACATTGAAGTGTAATTTTTTTAAGCCTTCGGAAGAAGAAGTAGTGAGTAACGTAAGTATGTTACCCGTCACTGTTTTGAAAAAGTAACGAGTACGTCACTATTTTCCCGAAAAAGTAACTCGTTACCGGTAACGCCGTTACTTGTAACGCGTTGCCGCCAACATCGGATACCACTATTATTCAAATGTGACGTCACAATATGCGACGTACTTCACCCAACATCAGTAACTGTATTTCAATATATTAGTACTACAGGCACCCACTAAAATGAAGATTCTGATGCCGGTAACTCGAACGGAAGAGGGCACAGAAAGGAAGTGAGATGCGCGCAAAGCAACGTTACTAAAACACTCAGTTGGGAAACTCGCCGTCGAAACCTGGCCGCTGGCGTCCACCGAGACCGAGCTAAATACGACAACAGCGCCACTCTGTGTCATTTGTCTGTGCTGTGGTCATTTTGAGCTTTTAGAAAGCATGTTTTTGCGTAAAAACAAACAGAAAATACTCTTTGTGCATGAAATGTTTTGGAGTTAAGTACAAAATGACGGGCGCGTGATGTTTTTAAAATCTTTAGTTTGTAAGGTTTTGCGGCACAATTAATATTGTTTTTATACAACCATGCCTCAGCGGTGCTTTCAGGTAGCGCGTCCCGACCTAGGTGCATTTTAACTTCAATAGCAACACGCGGCGCGTCCGCTGGGAGACGGGGGTGGCACCCTTGTAACCTCTTCCATTGTATCTGTTTCGGCACCAAAATGGCCGATTAAAGCCAAAATAGAAGTAACGTGCGGTACCTCGAGTGGCCGCTGCGGGAGAAATGGCGGCGTTGTGTTCGCCATTAGCTCCGTACGCGAGGACAGTTCGGGGCCACTTTTTCAGAGCAGTCTCTATGGCAGTTTCCCAACTGAGTGGTTTAGTAACGTTGGCGCAAAGCAAAAGAGCGTGCTAACTGGCCACACACACGCACACACAGACACACACGCACACACACACACTACACACACACACTCACACACACACTCACACACGCACATATACGTATATACACATATATATATATATATATATATATATATATCATTTCATCTTGGTGAGTTTTCTTTTCTCTCCAGTTTCAACGTAAGTAAGCTTTCATCGTCGCCGACAGAATGAGATCGGGAAGAGGGTCTTTAGTCTTCCTGCCTCGAGCGCGAGCTTGCTACCTTCGATAGTGCTTCGACGTCTCGTGAGCCTATAGCGTGCACACGCATGCCGAAGCACGGCTGAAGGCAACGGGCGCGTGCTGCGAGGCCGTGCACCCGAAAGTGACGCCCTGCCTTTTCCCACCCTGCAGCCAGCGACTATGCGACGAGAAATTGAGGGAAAGGACCGAGACGAGAGCGCTTGGGGACGTCGGAACGCCGAGCTCTGATTGGACAGATTAGTGGGTAGGCGCAAAGCTAGCTACCTTTGTCTCTTCTGCTCGCTCTTAGAACTCGTTCGATTGTCGAACGCCGGCGTTCGACGTTCCAACGGGTTCGAACACTGAGTAGAGGCACTGTTCGAACAATGAGTAGGGGCAATGTTCGAACACTGAGTAGAAGCAATGTTCCAGCCAGAGCTCGGCGTTCTGGTACGTCACCGCGCGCTCTCGTCTCCTCCTCTCCTCAGTTTCTCGTCGCATTGCTTCTGTACTCGTGTTCACGTCAAGAGGAAAGCAAGTTTTGCACATTCCTCATACTCGGCTCGAAGTAGTTCCTACAACATTTGGTCGTCGGAGGAAGAAGCAATTGCTTTGGGCGTTTGAAACGTGTGCGTCTTAGTAAGATAACATGCATCGAATCTAAACTGCACGTACATGTACCTTCATTATCCACATAACGGGGATACTTAGTAACGCTCCGCGAGAAGCCGCACTACTTTTTACTACGCCTCATGAGGTGAAAACGAGTATAGGTGTTCTACCCATATCGGGAATATTCTTCCCTCTCTGCAGAAATTTCTTTAATCGCCCTATTAAATATTTAAAAATATATATATGACAGGGTTGAGGACGAGAAAATGGAAAGGGGGACCACGCCATGTGACGTCGTTCCCGTGTATAGAGACACGGCTGCCGGCGGGTCGTCAGGTCGCTCAGGGCTGAAGCCCATACCTTGCCCGTTGATCTTATCCGCACACGCGCACATAAGTTCCCATGCAGACACATACATATACAGACACGCACACAGACGCAGACAGACATAATCTAGAGCGTAGCTCCGCATTTACATACGATAAAAAAGACAAGCACGCGTAGGTAAGAAAAAAGAAAGAAAGAAAAGAAAAGAGGGCTCCACGGACAAGGGGCGGGCGTACTGACGGATATAAAACGTCCGGAACGGCAAGAAATTGCGTTACGGTCAGAACAACTGGACCGGCACGGGGAGGATGCTTAGAAACAAACGAAGAAGTAGACATGAAAGAGCAGACAGGAATGCAAGAGGGAACGACCGAAACGCAGCGGAGGCTCAAAAGACAATGTTCTCCGCCGTGACCCCCCGCCCATGGTATAGGCGAATGGAAGAGCTGTTCACTTCGCTGCATCGTGTTTCGGATGATTCGGTTATATCCTTGTCGTTTAAACCGTGTGTTTCGTAGAACACGGCTCGTGTGTAGTGTGTGTATGTATGTTCTCTTTCGACGTCGTGTGCGTGTTGCGCGACACAGATATGTATTCTTCGACGAATTGGTATTTCGAAATAAGGAGCCTGTTGTAGACGGGGATGTCGTGAATTCGTCGAGGTTCGAGTGCGATCAGGTTCGAACTTTTAGCGCAATGTTCTACAAAAGTTCGACTGAAGTTCGACTGTCATGCGCATCCGCGGAAACTGAGAACGAACTGATTCCATCTGGCGGAGAACGGGGACGTAATATTTATCGCGGGTGTATCGCTTCATATTAACAAGCCAACTAAACCAGTTTAAAAGTTTTATGCGTTTGCTTTTTAGAATCTGTAAAATGGAAAACAATCTAGCGTATAAATTATCCTTCCCAAATATTCCAAATTATTTCGTGTACAAGTCGGGCATCGATGCTCAAAAGGTTGACCTTCGTCGAGGCCTGCCGAAAGGTCGAAGGATTCGCCGAACCTGTCAAAACTCGAGGTTTCGACGTCGAATCTCAGGTTCGTCAAACGTTCGCGACATCCCTTGTTGTAGAGACATCTTGACGATCAGTCATGCGTGGAACTCCGATCTATCTGCCCGGATCATGAGCGAAGCATTTCGCATGTGCGCAGGTTGACTACGACTGACCCCTTGTGTCGTAGTTTGCCGTTCTATCTTGGTTGTCGCATTACGGTCGCGTTCAAGAACGTGATATTTGAATTCCTCAACTCCTGCCAATCAAGAAATTAAAAAAGAAGAAAACACGCATGACTAACGCTCATCGTAAATTGCTTTCCGTTGTTGTCTTGTCTGAAGACAAAACTATATAATAGGGGCCGTGTTAATTCTAAATTCTAATGGGTGTGCGTACGTGAAATTTCATATAAAAAGAAGGTGAAATATTGGATTCGGAGTAAATGAAAGCTAATGCCTATGAAAATGTCCTCTCTACGATATTTTCTTACATATATACTTGAATAACGATCAAGTTAGCGGAAGGAAATTCACGCCTGCAGCTCATCTGAGCGATTTTGGATTGCAGATGCGGCACAACTTTATATATTATATAAGCAACTTTTCATATTAAGCAGATGAAGAAAAGTTGAATAGGGAACGAAAATTGACCGGGTGTTAGAAGAAACTATTCCTTCAAATTTCATTTCATGAAAACGAGGTCGAGAAAAACGATTTTTTTTCCAAAAATAAATGGTACGAATGATCACATTCCTAAAATTTTAGGCACATCTTGTGTGTTATCTGAAAATATAACCTTTAAAACATCCCGGAACTTTTTTTTTATTTTTCCCTCAAAGAAATAGTTCTTTTTGATGTTCTCTTCTAAACAAAAGTAACATAATTTGTTTTGAAGTTACGCTACTTTCAAAGTTACTATCGAGAACACATTGAAACTTAGGAACTGGCATGCCTTCAATCAAAAAAGAGTACAACCATTTCTAATGAAACACGACAGCGTCGCCACTCGTCAAATGTCGGATCGCATATATCCGACGTTCGTCCTCATCTAAGGAACCAAAATCAAGATGGAGATGTTCAGGAAACCCATTCATGCCTGGCAGCCAGACCACGCGTATTTTCTCAATAAAGCGTCCGCAAACTCAAGAGAGACGAGGCGTACACACAAAACAAACAAACAAGCTAAAAAAATGAATACGCGAAAGAAAAAAAAATGTGAACAACCTCAAGTGTAAACATGGTACAAGCGTTTGCCTCAGCGTTGTTGGGAGAGGGGGAGGTTGGAAGCGGACTCTGGTGGTGTATAACCGCATTTTCCGGGTGGTTCGCGTCGAATGTCTGGCGCGCTCGCTGCTCGCTGTGGCCGCCGCTCTTCCACTCGAAATTGCATCAAATCGTCGCTCGGGCGGAACCATAATTTCCTCCCCATCTTCCGCTCCGAATAACCCAATAAATAATCGAACAAAGGCACAAAAACATACAAAAAAGACAGCCCGTATATTTAACCTCCCTCCCCCGTTCCCCCTCGCTGCCTCCTTCTGTCAAACAAACACAAATGTCACTCCAGAAAAAAAAAAAAAAAGACGCCTGCATTGATGGAAGATGAAGAAGGAAGCCTGCGCGGAACTCAGCCACTGAGACGAATAATAATAATAATAATAATAATAATAATAATAATAGTAATAACAGCCGCAATAAAGAAGAGCGTCAATAATAACGGGCGTCCTTCGATAAATATATAACGGTAAAATAAAATGAAATAAAGGAGTGCAGTGTAGAGTTCGTTCGTTGGGTCAGAATCAAACTGGGTTGTACAGAAGCGAGGAACCCTTGCTGCGGCGTCAGTCCGCCTCCCCACATGATGTAGGTCACACGATCAGGCAGCCAACCATAAAATGGCCGCATCCCTTTAAAAAAGGAGAAAAACTATATGTGTGCCTTGTTGTTGGTGTTTTTTTCGTGGTTGTTTTTGCTGTTTTTCTTATAATGCTGCTCGTTTTATTTATTTATTTTTTCTTCTTTTTACCGTTGAATTGTTCGCGCTCCCTTCAAGCGCAGCTAAAAAGGGGAAATGAATACAAATATATATATGTAAAAACAAGAGCTTCAAAAGGAAGGAGCTTCGGGCATCTTCATTCGTTCTTGCTTTGTAACTTTTTCGTTTTTTGGTTCTGGCAGAAGAAGAGAAGAGAAAAAGGCCGGGGTGTGTGTGTGGGTGGGGGGGGGGCGGTAAGGGTGCCGCCGCTATATATTTTATTACGTTTTTCTTTTTCTTATGTTCGCTGAATTTTGAAGAGAATCGTTCGCTCATCCGTCGTCCTTGCCACTGGACCGTGCCATACAAAAAAAGAAAAGCGAATTAAAGGAAAAAGGTAGGAAATTACAAGGGCGCGGAAACAGATTCCCATAAAAGTAGGCCCCACCAAGGAGCGCTTCCTCCTCCTTTGGAGTCTAAAGAGACGCCCGGAAAATTTACGACAGCCATCCACCGTTAAACTCAAAAGAGACTCTCACCCCCCGGCGGGTCTTCCCGCCGAAACGAAAATGCATAAGGTGGAACCCGGAAATAAAGCACGCAGCACGAACAAAAGAGATACACACAGACACACGCTCTCGTCTGACACAATGAACACACGCCATGTGCACTGTGTACGTATGCGATGAATAAAACGCGACTTTTGCGCACCCATAAATACAAACCAAAATAAGCTAAGAAAATTAGGGGGAGGGGATGGAATAAAATACCTCCTTTAAAGATCTCGTTCCTGTCTTCTCATTTACGCTTGTATTACAAATCGGCAATCAATTTAAAAAAAAGATACAGAAGCGAGAAGTTAGATTTGAGGCTCGATTCACTGCATTTGTTCCTAGAGTCGTTCTATGACCGAGACTGGTTTATCCAAGCGACACTGACCCCTAGTTGGAAGCATTTGAATAACCGTGCGAAGATTGGTTAGCACATGCGAGGCGAAATGAAGCTGAGATAATAAGTCGGGCGCCGGTTAGTGTGAACCCGGTTTATGCCGTGCGCAATTCAGTTCTCTCTTCTACGCGGTCCGCTTTGTGTCCCAGCAAGGTAATCGGGGCTTTCGGCACTCTCGGTAATTGAGAAAGAGAGAGAGCAAAAAGAAGGAAGAGATCTCGATACAAATATTGAAAAAAGAAAAGAGAAAAGAATGCAATAGGAGAATATGGACGTACGTGTGTTTGATATTATCCACAGACAAAGCACGCCAACCAGCGAGATGGTAGTTGCAGGACTATACTGCGCAAACCGGTGGCACCAATCCGCGTAAGTATGCCCACATCCGCAGGAAGCTGGAAACGGCTCTCGTACCACTCACGTCTTAACCCATCTTCTTCTATCATGCGCAATATTTGTCGGTGCACATCCTCATAAGCTTTCATTTATAGATATAAAAGAAAATTCACGGTGTTGCTATAGAGGGTATTCACAGGACGCCATATGTGAGGGCGCTGTGTAGAGCGCATGCTCAGAACGAGCTCACATTAATAGGTTGGTAAGACCGGCAATCTTGATGGTGTGGGATCACGTTGCAAAAGAAGTATGGAAGCTCGCCATCAGCCCGGGCTCAGCAGTCGCGCACACATCTTATATGGCCGCCAGTCAATGCTCCCTATATACGTTTTAGAGCGCAGCCTCTTTGGTGCCCGTCTCTGGCTTCGATCGCGTCGCCTTCGCCGTCCCACGCGTCAAAGCGTTGCTGCAACGTAGGTTGCATGTAATCCATGTAGTTGCATGCAACTCAGCGTTGCATGTCGCCACAACTACGCGTTGCAGGTAACCCAGGTTGTATCGCTAACGAGTTTCATGCAACTCCGCTGTTGCAATGTCGCTCGTAACCATCGGTGCTGTCAGCACCTAGGTTGGATGCAACCTGAGTTGCATGCATCTTGTTGCTTGCAATCCCCAAGGTCACGTGACCACAAGTATAAGCTTGGGTTTGGGCTATTAGTGTTACTCATTGTACATTAAATGTTGCAGCTATAGGGCTTTACGAACTTGGACAATGGCGACTAGAAGTCTGCACTACATACGACACGAAAGGCCTAGGCACACTGCACACACGAAAGGCACCCTTCGTGTGTATGTGTAGTCCTTCTCAGCCTCACATTGTCCTAGCTCTAAACCCATATAGAGCGGAACAAATACAATCACGTGACCCCAAGCCATGTGACCACCGAGGTCAGCGTGGCCTCCAGGTCACTGACTTCCTGTCAGCGACCCCCCAGATCACTTGACCGTTTGTCACGTGACCCCCCAGATCACGTGACCTCTCAGAGATCACGTGACCCCCTAAGGTCACGTCGACACCCCCCCCCCGTGCCTTACCTCCTCCTCAAGAGCTGACGGCCTCTCAATTCACGTTACAGGGAGCTGAACGGCATTAATTTTTTTTGTATTGTTAACAAAAATCCTTAGTTCATACCCGTGCTAAATCACTGTCCATCCAGCGCTCGCTCGCAATAGACCTTTAGCTAAATTACCTAAGCATCGAAGAGGAATGCTGGGGAACGTAGATGTACATCGCGCTGCGCGCGCTCGCCTTCTCTGTACAAAAGAATGGACGTAAATGACCAAAATAAAGCGTTGTAGAAACGCGCGCAAAGTGCCATTTGTTTTAGATTTCTGCTTTCAAACAGTTCCAGCTGCGGACGCCAGCACGCGCAGCGCAGTACATACGTTCCCGGCATTCTTTTGATCCTAGGGTAATGCGGCGAAAGGACTATTGTCCTTACGAAGGTGTCATCGGCGTGTCCTCCAACAATCCTCCTTGTTCGTTGCACTGACGGAACGAGGAGCTTGAAAGGAGGTACCGAAAGTTTCCGGACGCCAACCGCTGTTCCAGCTGCCGCCGCTTGGTGTCGTTCCGCGTCTCGGTCGGTGCATATGGCGCCCGGAACGCGTCTTCCGACTGGCGTGTTTACCGCGTCCAAAAGAGACTGGTCCCTCGATTTCCGCCTGATGACAGATCATACAAGCGTCACGCCGTCGCCGGTCGCGATCCTGGCGGCGTCCCAGCTGGCAGCGGCGGTGGACGCGTGACGGAGTTCCTGCTGCTGCTGCGGGTCGCTCTCCAGCTGGATCGGTCCAACGGAAGTTTCTGCGGCCAAGGGTCGGGACGCCGCGTGACGACAGCGACACTCCCGTTCGCTTTTCCTTTCTTGCCGGAACTTCGAAGGACCAACCACCAGGATCGCGGCATCCGACAGCGTGACACTCCGGCCTTTGTGACGTCATTTGTTCGACACTTGAAACTCCATATTACATAATGTACGCGATAATTGGCGCTAAAAATTGCGTGACTTCCGTGACGCAAATTGAAGCAGACAGCAACCAGTCTACTTTTTTGCGGTACCGTGCATTCATGGGAAGACGGGCAGTATTTTGCCTCTTCGCGAAAAAAAATACATTGAACACTTGTTATTTTGTTGTAACAATAGTATAAAAATTTTGATTAACACTGTGAAAGTGTAATTGCTTAGTTAGCGCATTTTTCTTCGTCAGGAACGATGCCTAGCCCCTGCTACATTTCAGTCCCAAACGTGTGTTCCGGGCAGCAGGTGAGTAAAACAAGCGACAGATCCAGCGTAAAATCACAATCGAAACGTGAATATAGAGTAAAATGGGTCTGCCTGCCAGCATTCCGGTGACGCTCGTATTGATAATAGCGGCAGTCCCGTCAATTATATGGAAAGGGATCCCGTCGTGCATGAGCGGATAAAGACCCCAAAAACGTAGAGAACAAAGTCCGTTAGCTACGAAAGGTAAAGGTGTTCCTCTTAGCATTGTTTTCTTCTGCCGGGCAGCAGTTTATCGGGCACTTGTACTCAAAGATATCGAGCGCGCGGGTGATATTTCGGACCGTAGAACAAGCAGCTTCGCTCAGTGGCAGAAAGAATAAGGCGGTACTTTTACTTACGCAGGTAATCGGAATAGAGCCATGCGGCCTTCAATTCTTATTTTGATCGTACGTGCACTGCGTGAGTTACTGATCCAGCGTTACTGCGTAGTCTCTTGCCGCCGCTGATGCGATTTTCCAGATAGTCCTTTCGTCTCGTCTCGGCATGTACATCCCCGTGCTGGAAATCGCCGATCGCTGCTGTTCGCGCTAACAGTGTCCAGACGGTGCACATAAATACACGTACGAAGTCGTTTTAGCAACCATTTTTAATGCGATGAATTCGAAAGAAAAAACGCCGCAGCGGACTAATTGTCTATTGTCGGCCTGGACTGAGAAATGTTCCGCTGTACCTAGGTACGCGTAACGAATTATTCGGGATATTTGCTTTTATGATCGAGCGCAGGGAGCAGGTCGCACTCACTTTTTCCCATAGAAATGCATTACCGGGAAGTCAATTTGCGACTACGGTTGCCGTCTGCTCTCAATTTGCGTCAGCACACTAGCGCCAGAGTTGAACCTCTTAGCGTTACATAGAGAATAACTCTATGTCGAGACCACTTTCAATGCACGGGCGTGAATGATGAGGAGCAAAGCCGTCTGCTTCTTGCACAGAGGCGTTGCGGTGACGTCAGTGCGACGCCGAGCTCTGATTGGCTTTGCTGAAAGTTGAGAGCAGGTGGATCCCCACGCTGCCTCGCCTTACAGGTCTCACCCACTATTTTTTTCTATCAGCCAATAAGAGTTCGGCCTCCCGACATCATTGCAACCCCAGTGCAAGAAGCAGACGAACTTGCGTTCCGGGTGCATGGGACGCTAAACACACACCAGTCTGACACGTTTCAGGCAGCCCAGTTAGGGCACAGCGATTCTTCCAGTTCGCCCGCAAAAGCCGCGCCAATCACAGTCATGTCATTATCATTATCTTCATCGTCTTGCACATCCATTGCGAACGAACACCGCCAGTGAATCAACGCTGGCAAAGCACTGAGAGCCTAAAACCAGATCAAGCTGTCCCAAAGCCTAAACAACAACAAATAAAGAAATAAAAGAACATTAAGCCGCAACAAGCTCTCGAACAAAACGTCGTGAGTAGGCTGCGGCGTGACGGCCGCGCCAAAGCCCGCAGCAGCTAACGGCTCAATAAAGGCGCCCCGACAGGCTTTTCCAGTAAACAACCTGCACTCGAGACCAGCTGCTATTCGAACGACGCGTCGGAAAGCGTGATACACGCCACTCTGGCAAGGATCGCAACGATAACGACGACGTCAAAATGCTCCCTCCCGAAAGACGGAGCGAGGGAGGCCGGCTGTTTTCGGTGCATGCGCGAAGCGTTTATACGACTGCCCGCAAACGCGGCCGATAAGAGCTGATAGCGTCAAAACGCTTGCGGCCGTCAATTTCAACTTTGTCAGGCGCGTCGTGGCTGTGCGGACGACGACCGTGCACGACACGATGACGACGACGTGCTCTCGAGGGAAACTTGGACAGAACGCAAAGCGTTCCATTAAAAATACGCTGCCAATGAACGTCACCGAAGAGACGTAATGCCGCGCGCGGCGCCTGCCGGATTCCTTCTCTCACCTTCGCGCCAAGCTCAGGGCGTTCAGCATCCGACGCGTCTGCGGTGACGCTGTTTGCGGGATGCACGCGCATGCATGTACGCATCACGCGCGCCTTCGCTTCGCGGAGAGCGAAGTTCTGCGCATGCATCCACCGCCAAGGCCTGCGTGCGGGCAGGCTTCAACCATAGCAGGTATTGCGCTGCGCTGGGCAGGCTCGATCCGCTGTAGTGTCTATGGCGTGACTTCGTGAGGCAAATTGAAGGAGACAGCAAACCAGCCTATACTTTCAGTGCGTGTTCCTGCGCATTCCTGGAAAACGTCGCGCATTTTTTCTTCTCGCCGGGAAAATAACATGAGCAATCTCTGGTTATTTGTGTCTTACCGAATGGTATAGGTACCTTTACTAACACAGCAACAGTGCAATTGCTTTAGTTAGCGCATTTTTATTAATCAGTGAACGACGTTTAAACTTCGCATATATTTCAGACCCAAACCCAGGTTACACAGCAGGTGTGGAAACAAGCGACGATCCAAAGCGAAATAACAACCGAGCGAGAATATAGACCGTTCAAGCGCTCTGCCGGCATTCCGGTGACGCTTACATATTGCTAATAATGCCAGTCCTGACACTATATGAAACTGACTTTTTATCATTTTCTCTGTCGGGCAGCCTTCAATGGGCACTTGTTATCAGACATTTCCGAACGTGCGAGTGATGTTTTGAACGCAGAACAAGCACCTTTCGCACAGGTGCAGAGAGAATAAAGTAGTACTTGTTGAAAATCATGCGTTACGTGCCCTTCACCCATTTTGATCGTACATGCACAGGAGTTAGCTGATCCAGTGCCATTGCCTGGTTTTGCCGTCTTTTTCTGCTTTAGATGTCCTGATCGTTTGTCAGCGTATATCCTTATGCTGAAAGGCGCCACGTTGTTCGCTCGCTAAAACGACAGTACATGAATACACTTCTACAGCTGCTTAGCACGCAATCAATTTTTAAAAAAACGCCGTAACTGACCAATTATTTCGTCTGCGACGGAATGCCATATTTAGTACGTAATGAATTATTTCCGGGATACTCCTGTTACACCGAGCGCAGAGAGAAAATGCACCTACTTTGCCGATAGCAATGCATTACTGGAAATCAGCTTTGACTTAGTTGCTGTTCGCTTTCCAGTTTATGGCAGCACACTTGCCACTTTGAACTCTTGCGTACACTAAATGACGTATGAGCCAAATCGTCACTTCTTCGAGACGCAATAGACCATAATAATTAAGGACATGACACTAAGTAAAAGTTTGAATATGTAGACTGCTGTAAACATTTAAAATATGCTTGTTTTATGAAATCCATGCCTTTTTTCCCCTGTTTGCAGAACGTTATTGGGACGGAACAAACTCATTCTTGCCAGTGAACTCTGTAGACTGCTACTGCGTCATGTTCAGTGTTATTAGCAAAGCATTTCAGTCTGAGAAAGAAAACGGCGAGTTCCAGGTCATGATTAAAACATTAATGGCGGAACCATCATGATTTTCCTTTGTTTTAGCCGATGAGCAGTTGCGGTAATGATTTTACGATTAAACGACATTTTTTCACCATTTAGTCTCACGTCTTTCAGTGAATGCCGATAACCCGTCTAAGTATTTATGTTCTTTTCTTTAAAATTGCTTAGTTTGGTTACATACCACAATAGTGCAAACAGAAAACAAACCTTGAAGATGTAAATTGATCAATTAACGGGTAATGGTGAGGCTGTCGCCTACGCGCGTATATTTTTCTCGTTGTTTCTGAATGAGAGTGTTTGTCTGTTACGTACATACCGTTAAAAGGCAAAATAATAATAATAATAATAATAATTCGAGATCTAAAGCGATTGCCATTGGTCAATGCATAAAGCAACGTGCAGAAATGGAATCTCAAGACTTCCACAAACGAAGTAATGCCAGGTAAACGAGGTTCTAGCGCAGTTCGGGAAATTTATGGACGAACTTCGCTGACGGAGATTGGGTTCATAATAGAGAGCAGGGTTCTTCCAGAGAAGCGGATTCGAAAATGAAGTTTGGTTGCCCCATAAACGAGGCACAGAGAGAGAGACGGTAATGAAGGCTAACCGTCCGAACTTGCACCGACCCAGGTGGCGTAAGCATGCTGCAGTGACGGCCGTACCCCAGATGGGCTGTACCCGCCGCCGGGGTTGCCAAGGCGTGCGCTCCCACTGCTCTGAACGTCGATCAACATACGCGCCTGATTTACAACACTGTTAACGATGAGCAGGGGTTGAAAGAGGGAAGAGGAACGTCCCGGCGAGAAACTGGAGTTTGCTGGCCCTCGTCGTCTCGGTACGCGGCAGCTATCTTCGCCCCGCGGGAATGCTTATAGCCAGAGGGGAAGGCGTTGTGGCCTGGAGCCAGCGCGACGTTGTTTACTGACACCAGTGTCAGCAGCGAGTAAAAAAGAGCGAAACGTCGTTTACTCCCACGCCAGAGCGATAATCTTCGAGCAAAACGTGTTACTCTCTTCAGAGCAGGCACAAAGGAGTGGAACTCGCTTTATACCCTCCAGAGGGAGACGTCGTGCTGGCGCTCCGATTCACAGTGATTTTACTCGCGATTTCGTGCAATCGCAACGTCATTTGTGCAAAAAAGAACGTTGTGGGGAGGTTGCGTGCCTGCTGCCGCGCCTGAAATTGCAGTAACCGCACCATGTGAATCGGGCTTTACTCCTTTGCCAGTGCACAAAAAAGTGAAACGTCGTTTACTTTTTTTGCGGCGCGAAACGCCGTATTATACTTCATTTCAGCTAACCACGCAGCTGATGCTGGCGAGCGCGAGCGTGTGGTTCTGAACAGTGCTTGCATTGCACGTGAGCGCGTGCTTGGCAGGGACGCTGGGAAAGCCCGGAGCCGCGCTTGTAGTATCGTCAGCCTGACCAAGCGAAACGAAGTATAGCCACGTTGCCAGACAAAAAGACCGTATCGTCGCTTTTACCCTTGTCGGAGCAAACAAGAGTAAAACGTCGTTTTGTTCGTTGCCAGAGCGAACAAGATGGCGTCGTTTACCTGCGTGCCCAAAAATAGAGGGCATAATGTCATAAATTCCCCTTGTCTAAATAAGAGAGAACGTCGTTTTATTTCTTGCGAATTGATCGCTCGGCTATCCTGCTTCTGGGCAGGAGTTGCCAAGTTCAGTGGAAATTACGCATTCCATCCGTTCTCATCAACCTTTAAAACAGCTCCCCCCCCCCCCCCCCCCCAATACCAAAAAAGAAAAAAAAAATACTTCTGGAAGAAAACGGTGATTTTAGAGACGAAGTCGGCGTAGGAACGCCTCATCTCACGTGTTAATTAGCTAGCGTAAAAGGGAGGAATCTCATGGAATAACCACTCTTTCCGGCATTCCTAGCGAAATCGCTCATGTTAAACCGGATAAACTACCACGCAAGCTTGGCAATCCCAATGATGCTTACGAACGCGTAGACCAGCAAAAAGGCGAGCGAAAACGTTTCCTTCTCTTTCATCGCCTTTTTATCCACAGACTGTCAAATTCAAATGCTCAGCCGAATCACTCTAACGACTCCCTACGTCGGTCTGCGCGAGCAGATCGAATTACCCCTCGTGCAAGACAGGGAGCGTAAACCGTTTTACGCGTCACGCCACAAAAACGTCCATCAGATGGCCTCCAACCACCACCACCACCACCGCCGCCGCGAGCTGACCAGAAGGAGCGCGCCACCTTCTCGGCGCCTTTAATGAGCCGTGAAGAAGCGGACACTCGCGATGCTCCACAGACAACGGCATGAAAGAAGAAAAGAAGAAAAAAAAAGACGATAGAGCGCTTAACAGCGCTCCACAATTCAACAAGCCGCCCAATGCTTCCAGCAGCAGGGAAGAGAGGGGGCGCTCGGTGAAATTTGCGCAAAGACCGTCTCGCCAGCAGTTCGGCCCCGCGAGACAAGATCCAGCAGGGAGAGAATTCCCCAAAAGACAAATGGAGAGCGAGAGGGTGCAATGCAAAGAAGAGGCAGAGAGTTTAACAGACTGTCTCTCTCTCTCTCTTTCTCTGGCAGTCCCCCGGAGCCCCATCCACTCTCGCTTACCGCCAAACTTCTTCCACTCTTATAAGCGGCATCAACTCAGATAATATAGCGCCCATCCGGCACTGCGCCCTGCGCGCCCCATTTTTGAGCTGCAGCGCAGCGCGGTCGTGATCATGCGCGTCGTCGCTTTGTGCAGTGACTCCGCGCTCAGCTGGTCTCGCACTCACGCGCTCGTTTAGTGGCAATGAGGAAGGCGCAGCGTCCCATACTCCGTCATGCGGACCTTTCGCTGGGCGTACGCAGAGCAGTGGGACGATGCTGTGCAGAGCTCGGTCGTTCTTCGTGAGACGCCCCGGCGTAAAATATGGGTCTCAGCGAGCTGCTGCGGCGCTTCGATGTGGTCGTCTGAGGGTGGCGGCACTGCCTGGTCGGTGTCAAGCGGGACTCTCTTCTGGATAACCACGGTTTCGACACTTCAACGAACAATAGCATGCCGATTTGCTGAGAAGCTTTCCGGATTACGCCCAGATGCGTTCTCGCCTCGGGAGCTAAGTGAATAAAGTTTGGTCGCGAATCCTTAGCTGACACGGAGCATATGTACTCGGTAGTCAATCAGTCAGCGCACAACCTGCGACAGCTGTGCGCTGAGCTGGCACATGGCACGGCATGGGCCTGCTCCAGTTAAGACCGCCATGTTGGCCCGATAGCGGCGCACCCGCATGGGGTACCGTGCAAGCGAATAGTGTGGTGCTATAGGTGCTTCTCGGACTTCTTACTCTTATTTATCCGCCACTGAACAATCCACTGCGTTAGGTGCATCGGCGACCAAACGATTACACGGTGCGCCTTAGTTTTCTCGTTGTTTCGACGTGACGTATTAATACATTACGACTCATAGTCAGCACGACAAGCACAACACACGCTGGTCAAGAACTACAGGATTCTCGTGTCTTCAGGGTTCATTTTTCTTCTGAACTCGGGCAGTGCTTGGGGTTTCTTTTTCCCCACCGATCTCGGTGCTTTTTCAGCAACTGCTTTGGAGCAGGACCCAGAGAACATGCGTTTATCTGAGTTCACGCGTGAAGAAAATAGGTCACGGGCATGGGGACTTTCTGAAACCCTGTACAACGCGCATAAGACCGGAACACCTAATAAACGCCGAGCATCTCCTAGCGGTAGATACGATATGAAGGCGAGTTCAGCTTCCGATCCTGAAGCGCGCCTGCGCTTGTTTCAGATCTCGGAGCCTCACGGTATATATTTCAGTGTCTACTCTGCTCCCGTGGGCGCCGCCATGTTTTGTTTTTGCTGACGCCATGACATACGCAGGGCTGTGCTTTTTTGCGAGACTCGTTTTTTTAGGAAACTCGCAGATATGCAATGCGGGGCACGTCTGAAATGGTATAATCGCGAAAGCCCTGGCAAAAATCCCGATGCAACGAATCCTGTAAAGCAAAAATATTTTTATGTGCTATTCCCCCTTCACGTGAGAGCCTGCGGCACGAGATTATTATTTCATCTTTTACGCTAAAGAGGATTTCGACACATTGGTCTATACAAGCAAGGCGAGGATTTGGAGAAAGAAGCCGGCCCGGCGGACAGGGCAGTGCCGGCTGTGTCCCGCGGCATACCCAAGATAAAGCTCGTAGATAGAAATGGTCTTCCCAGAAGCTTGGGTTTCTGCTATGTGCGGTGCAAGTTCTAATTGCGGGTTTATCGGTGTTTTCCTTCGAGTTTTGATCAAAACCGCCTCGGTAGGTTAATATTTCGGGACACGATCGGGATTTACTCGAAACCTAGTAGCGACCTCCGTCCGATGATATGCGAGCCATGGCGAAGGTTGTGACACCACGTGCCGTATATATAATATAACGCGCAACCAAACATGCTACCTATTTAGAGAATATGGAAAAGCTAAAACTATCGATATTTATTATATAATATATTATTGGCAATAGAAAAAGCTCCAAATCCTCGCTTAGTGAGAGCAGACGTGCAGTTCTTGGTGCCGTTGGACTCCCGAATATTGCCAAGTGTGTCGCACACTTGGCAATATTGCAACCCACGCTAACGCTCCCGGCTGCATCAGATAAAACGACAGTTACATAACCGAAAAAAAAAAGACGTCTGCGCCCACTCCCAATCGCCTGCTGCCCAGTCATAAACCGGTTAGTTAGCTAGGGTTACCTTCGAGTTGTCCATAAATTGAAAACGACATCGGAGAACCACCTGACCACACCCAGGCCGTAGGGGGTTACACGTATATAGGATATCGATGATCTTCCCGTGTGCTGGCGAGAAATCAAGGCCCCGGATTCCGACGTTTATGCTAGTCGCTCGCGGCACCAAAGACACTAAAGTTTTTGTGCTTTCAAAGATCGTCTTTTTATGGGTCAAACTTATCTTACGCACCACAAACATCCTTGAAAACCCATAATTAGAATCATGCAAAGCATTGTTCCCTATTATAAACTTGACCTAACATGCGACGCCCACTTTTCTGAGGATATACGTATGTCAGAAAAGGGCGTTTCGCTGATAAGCCTTGTTCGAGCAGTCTATCGACATCAACACTCGTGTATGCAATATCGGTCACCGATAGGTCAGGCAAGACGAACTGACGCTGCTCGACTCCGATATCAGCAAACAATTGCGCAGGTATTGTACGGGGTGAGTCAGATAGTTCGAAGTCGCCTTTAAATGCGCAGAGAAACCGGTTTCAGATGCATGATACTGTAATTTTCTCTCGTCAGTACGGCTAGGTGGTGCATTCCACTTTAGTCACCAATAAAAACACTTTTCTACGAACCGACATGAAGTTAATAATCTTTGATGTCAATGTGAAATAATGTGGATGTAGGCCACTGAGACAATCTATTAGGCAAACAAGAGAACAAGAACAAAGGAGGGACTTTCTTCACCCGTTTATTACTTTTGTTACATCAAACGTTTGAATGACTTTTTTCGTAACAGTGACATGAAAAGGACTGACATAGAGTTAGTGTCTGTCCGTAGAAACATATTTTGGTGACCATGAAATGTCATCGACCAGTGTTTTCGATTGTTCTCGTTGGAAACAAACATGGCTTGGATTCAATATAGACTAAAATAAAATAAATTTAATATACAAAACCCTATTTAAAATTCTAGAGTAATACGAACATATTAACTATGCGATGAGAATCCGGCGTAAGAGGCAGTCTGTCTACTTAGAAAATTTATAGTGACATCTATCGTTATAGGCGAACTCCTCTCATAACGAACTTCGCTTAAAACAAACTTCCGCTATATAACGAAGTTTCGCTACAACGAACTTCCATTATAACGAACGTCTCTCATATAACCCAAGGCAGCTAAATCGCGTTAACTTGCATCGCGTACAGCAGCCTGCATTTCCCCGGCGCTGCGAGGTTGTCCCGAGACGCTCGCAAACCCATTCGGTTCCATCATCACGGCAGGGAAGGCTGCTTATCAGAGCGCGACAGCGGAAGGTCTACTTCGTGGCTGCGCTGCACAGCTCGGGTAAAAGTTCCGGCTGCCGTGCCCTTCCAAACGAGTACCGGTCAGTCCCTGGGCCGACTGGCTTACGATTAGCGTCTAATCCTCGGGGCGGGCTAATGCGGCGTTCTTTCTGTCGCTCGTATGCAGGGATTGATCCCCCCGAATTATAGTTTTGGAGCGTAATTTATGTCAGTATGGATTCTCTCTATTTTCTTTGCTTTCTCCCGGCATCAGCCATTATCGCTATTAGTGTTTAAAAACGGACGCGTATTATATTTTAAAAAAAATTAATGCCTCACTAGCCGTCCACGTTAAGACTGAAAGCAAAAACACCGATGCAAAACCAATACGACGTGCACATTCGCTGCGTCTTTGGGACACAAATAAAAATGTTTGCTGTACGGATTGAGGTACAAATATTAGTGAATAATAATAGTAAATAATAATATGGATCTTTTTTTTTTATGGTGAGAAATTGAATGAGAGAAGGTGAGAGCAAGCGTGACCCGGGGCGGCGAGCTCCGATTGGACGGATTAGAGGGTAGATGCAAGGTCTACCTTCCTTTGTCTCCTCACTGTTCGAACAGTGAGTAGATGGTGCCGCCAGGGGCTTTCCCACCAATCGTTCGAACCATGAGCTCGGCGTTCTGACGTAACCCGCGAGCTCTCGTCTCTTTCCTCTGTTTCTCGCGGGCATACGAGGTCGGCAACCTCTGGGTAGAGTCCAGCATTCCGAACGACAGCGACCAACAGCAAGTTCGATTGTGCACCCAGGAAATAGGCATCGCGTGACCTTTGCCTTCTATTACGCAGGCGAAATCCATTAGAGGGATGCTGGTGGGGGATATGGTGTGCCACGACGATATACCTTCCCGCTAAATTTAGCGGAGAAATCTCGAATGATTGTATAGGCAACGTGACGTCGATATCCCTGCCAAACTTAGCGGAAGAAACCGAATTGGTCTGTATGGCCCAGAGACTGTCAGGTCACGTGATATCTGTCTTCCCGCCATATTTAGCGGGAAAATGCAGGGACAGACGGATCGACAACATATCTTAAATTAAAAAAAGTCTCAACCATGCTGACTTGCAAACAGGACGGCACTGGAAATTGGAAACTGCCTTTCTCCGGGGAATAGTGTAAAACCCTTGATATTTTCAGCGAGCCCGTAATCCTTCGTGAAATTCGCGAATTGAAAAATTTGCGAAATTTAAGCGGCACGTCGAAATTTCCTCAGTCCTTAAAAGCTTTAATGCAGGCGTTTTGAATTCTCGAAATTTAGTGGCCGCGATTATGCCCTCTGTCAGACCGATCTCGCGAAAGATAGGGGCCGCGAAAATAGGGGCAAGGGTTTCACAGTAGCTCAGCTTTTCCTGAAAGGTCATGCGAAACTTTCCCAAACATCCGGACAGGAACAGCCTTCCTCTCGGGGGAGGGCCCCCTTCGGATCGCGCCGCATGCCGGGCGCAGCGCGCTGCCGCCGAGGCTCTTCGGTTTTCCGCTAGCGGGAAGATCACCCAGTTGGTTCGCGCTCCTCCTCGGATGATCGACGCAACCTACTGCCGCCGCGACACGCGCTGCCAGTTGGAAGAATAGTTTGGAAAGCAGCATGCAGGTGCAACTTCATGGTGACCTCAGGTGAAACCTGCAAATCGACTTTCAGATCAAAAACAGGTGCGCAATATCTAAATTCTCTTGTTTTCTGCTGTCGCAAATCTGTTTGTCTGAAGGCTGTCGGACTTCAGCGATTTAACTCCGGGCATTCTGGCGCTTGGTCATGGAATCCACTAAACAATAAATATTTCCTGTAGATTTGCGGGATATAATGATCACGTCGAGGATCGAACGCGACATCGTTGACCCCATCGATCCGGATCAAGCACCACAGACCGAACTCTCGGATCAGCCGAACATACGGCTGGATCCGACACAGTTTTCTTTATCCTAACCAATACTATGGCTACAAATGCATCAGCTTCTTCCTATTTTCGCAGAGAGTAAGCGTACTCCATCGCGTCAAAGCCCATGTGAAAACATCATGGTATGCGCGATTAGCTACGATATCGACATAAATTTCCTGGTCTAACTCCAGGCTCCATCAGTTATAAACTAAACTATATAATAATAACCCGGGCATTACTTTTTTTTTCTAGATTTAAAGTGAACTTTCGATCTAATACAGGCCTAATAGCATTTCTGTTACTGTCCTCCTGAACCCCCTTAAGTTCCAAACTCAAGTTTGAGGTAAGATGTAAAGTTCTCGTATGACTCTGATGATTATGCCTGCAGAAAATCTGAGTCTCTTAAGCAACATCATCCCACAGGCATGACATCTGCTGGCCTCGAAACTCCGCGGCACCGAAGCCCGAGTTGTAGTCAAGCGGCAACACCAGAGAACAATGGAAACACGGCCCGCGCTCAATAAAAGGTCTTCCTGATAGAACATCTCTACAAGGATCGGAACATTGTCGCAGACTGACGACTAAGCCATCAACCCCAACCTCCCGTTCATGCTTTACGCTCGCTCAAAATCTGGCTTGCCTTTTGCCAAAACATGATGCACCAACATGCAGTGTTATTGGTGCAACATAATCACACCGCTTCTAGAAGAGCCACAACTTCGGGCCAAATCCAACCCTCTCTCCTCCTGCAAAATAAAAAAAAACCTGCACGAAGCACTCCAAATTTATGGCATAACGACCCCCCCCCCCCCTTCCCTCAGAAGCAAGTGATTCCCCCACGATTAATAATCTTTGATAAACCCATGCCAACATACTTCCGTTTCCTACAAGGAGACTTCAGGTAGCCGTACTGTGCAGTCGGTAAGCGATTTTTATTCACTCCTCCTTCTCCGTATCTTCAAAAATGGATAGTCATTTATAAAACACATCAAGCAGTGTCCATCCCCATCCTCTTCCATGTACGGTCATATCATACCTTCAACGCGGATGGAAATCGATACGCTTCTGTCCTCAACTTAACAAGCTAAACAACGACCCGTTAAAAATAAAAGCCGGGGAACAGCACACAACGAGGGGAATTTCAAAGGCTCCCTGAAACGCCAAAGATAGCAAAACTCGAAAACAGCGGCGCGCCGGACGAAAAAACATCCACTTCAACCTCCTCGCAGCTTTCCTTATCCTCCCTTCCTTTCCCCCAATCAAATAAGAGTAAACACAAAAACCACCTAAGAAAAACAAGCAAGCCAAAAACTCGGCGATCTTCACCAGTCAACAAGCAAGCGTACAGCCGCCTCTTCACTTTTGTACCAGAATCCGCAACCCTTTCATGCCTTCTCAGATAAAAAAGTTCAAACAAAAAGAAGACAAAACACTCGCAGGAAGGAACCACCGGCATCATAGAGTTACCTTCTTTCTTTCCTCCCTCCCCCGAAAGCCGCGCTTATCAAAGTTCCTCGCACACGGACGGAGACTCTCACGAGAGCTTTCTTCCTAGCGGAAGGAAGAGGCACCGGCCAGCACCAACACACAAATGAATCAGGAGGCGGACAGCGGCCTTAGCCCTTTGTTCTTCGCCCGTCGCTCTCTCTCTCTCTCTCTCTCTCTTTTTTTTTTATTTTGTCTCTGCGCACAGGCAAAAAAGCAAAGCTAAACGTTAGCAACTGCTTTTGCCGTGAGACAATCGAGAAAGCGACGGTACGAGTGTGCAGCAGCGAGCGGGTAGCCTCGAGTCTCACTTTCTGCCCAGGCGCTCAGCTGTTGTAACTCGGACTGCAACAGACCCATCGCAAATGCATCTCTGCCTCACTCGTTAGGTTGTTGATCGTGTCGGTTCACTCAGTTGCTACTACCCTTATTACGATCACCAGCGTTGTTCCTAATTAAACTTAGATGCTCTACTTTCACAGGCTTATTTGACATCCCCTCCTCACCCACCTCCTCCCGCCCAACCAACCCCCACCAACTTTATTTCCCCCGCTCTTTCTCTGTTTCCCTCTTTATCCCCAACTTTCACTGTTTTTTTACCCCCTTCTTTAAATTTTTTTCATCTACTCATCACCAAAATCTATGTGGCGTTTCGTTTATCTTCGCTTACCCTTCAGCGCATTGGTTCCCTGAACCCCAACCGTTTCTTTTTCCTCTTCTGCTCGCTGCTCGTTCTCATTCCCTGCACTCCTACCAACCTGCGTTCCCTCTGCAATATTTCTTTCCCCTTCTTGTCCCTTTATTCATTGTCGGAGGTGCACGTCCCTCGACAAATTGTATCCCTGCTGACGCCTTTGCTGCTACAAACATCGATTTCAATGCCTGCCATATTCTGGAGCCAGCCTTGATTACTTCATTTTCGTTCGCCTCACTCTCTAACCTCCTCGTTATTCAATTCTTTTTTTTTTTCACTTTCTGCTCCCTAATCTTGTCCCTGCGTGACCTTTTCCCTCTGCCTCGCATCCTCTCCTACACAATTTTCTATTGTCTTATGTGTCCCTTTTATTTTTACAGGACAGTTTCCTTCCTTTAGAACTCCTGGGCATAAGGTTTCCATTGCGCTCCTCGCGTCCTTCTCCCCCTTGGTGACTTTTCACCTCTGGGAACCCGGGGAACTTCACTTCCTCTGTTCTCTCCCCCAACACATCTTCTCTCCTCTGTCCCAGTGTCCATTGTCATTCCCAGCCGTGCATCCTCCCCTGGTTTCCCTGTCACGCGTCCTCTTCCTTCCCAACGTCCCCATTGCTCCCCACGTCCCGCTCTTCCTCGTTTCTTCCCTCAACTCGATTGCGAGACCGCAACTAGGGGAGATAGTGTGCCTCTTCAGCGAACACGCCGCCGCTACCGCACAAATGCCAACAAGCAGGGGATCGCCGACGGCTCCGTTTCACCCTAGGATGAACCAAAAGCGGACGCTGTATAAGCCCACTAAACCACCTCCCCGCCGTCACGTGACCTTTTGGGGACTCCAGGTAACACGACGTGCGCGGCGCGGCCCAGTCGCGTGACGCGCTCATCAACGCCGGATTGGCTTGGGTGACTTCTTAGTGCACCCGCCGCGCACCATCCAAAGGTGAAACGGCGGTAAAAGAGAACAATGTGCGAAAAAAGGTGTTAGGTATAAGAAAGGATTGACAGAGAGGCGAGAGACGGGAACGTGGATTGGGGACGAAGGCGCGTGGAGGGCTTCAGGTGGTGCGATCGATCGGTGGGGACGGAGGGATGCAGGGATGGCCCGGGGCCCAAGTCTCTCCTACGTGCACGCTTACTTAGGTCCACTCGATGTCTCGCCCTAATAGGGCCTACGACACTCCCAGTCCGGCGCGCTTTGATGCTTCTGTTCTAAACGCAAGCCGGCAGGCATCAACACAAAGCGCGAGGAACAAAGCCGGTATATAGTCTGCCGCACGCCCGTGAAGAATGGGCAGTAGTTGAAAGTTTCGTGGGTTCCGCCTTAACTGTGTCTTCGCAGGCTTTTGTTCGTAAAATATAAACCGTTTCTCTTTTTTTCTTCTTTTTTTCTTGCGAGCGCCGCTTCTTGTTTTTTGCACTTCAGGGTACTCCGAACAGGAGACCAAGCGCAGTTCGTTCTCGCGTCTCCCCAGTTGGCGGCGTCCTGGGATACTTGTAGGAATGCATATTCTGCACTTCACGCCAGAACCAACACAGCCCCGACGACGGACGAGGCATCTAGCCTTTGTTGCTTTATCGTCGACCCGCAAAGCGGATACAAAAGCTGCTGCCCCTTTTCTTCGTCGAAATCCAAATAATGAATCTGGCAACGAAACATAACAGAACATATACGGTATCAAGACATGCAGAATAAGCGCACAAGCCTGCGCGTATTGAGCGAGCATAAACGCAACAAGGCGAATGCGGGTATTCCAAACCGTTCTTTGATACGTTTTTCCCAGGTACTCCGGGGAAATCGCCTTCAAAGAACGCCAGCTATTTCCTGAATTTTACCGTGCAAAAGGGCTCGCAGCAACTGCGTCCTGTCATTTCTGCGTGTGCGTGTGCACTTTCAGCCGTTGCACCTCCGGGCCCACTCGCAGACAACAAAGATGTATTCACTCACCGCCACGTTCCGTTTCTTCGTCTGGCTTGCACATCTCACTTCTTCCCCACACGGGCACACGCACACAGACACACACCTTTGCCGAAAGCAGCCCGTAACACATTTCAAAGCGAAAGCTTCGTAGAATTTTTCCGACATCTGTTTCCCGGCGCCTTCGACAGTTTTAAATAATATTGAAGACTCCCCGGCCTGTGCATACGCCAGCGTGTTTGGAATGTCCTCAGTCGAGCGACAGGAGCCGCCGAATTCACGGCAGGTGAATACTTTAAACGAGTCCGAGCTAACGCGATGGCTTCGCGAGCCTCGTCGTCGCTTCGCGGCCTCGCGATGCGCGCGCAAATAATCTCAAGCAGCTTAGCCCTGCACGCACCGGGCGCACATTTCGTTACACATGCCAGCGTCAGTTCCCTCTTCTTCTGTCAACATAGCTAACCTAAAAAGTAAACGAAACGCGAGAATACGCGTTAAGTGGATGGCCGTTTACGGGTAGACGACGGGAAAAAAACATTGACAACAAGTACTATCGCGCACTGACGCGCAGAAACATCCGACAGCTCGTTGCAGACAACAGACCGCGCTATAGAGCCTAGCTTTCAAGAGAGGGAGCAATCCTCTGAACAGTGGTAATTTATTGGCGGACACCTCCCGGTCAGATGTGCTGGATCACAAGTGCGCATGCGTGCAAGTTGGCCGGTGGCGAATTACAAATAACGCTTTCGGCTCCTCTCCCGTACACCCAGTACCGCAAACGCGGTTCATAGTTCCACGTGACCCGGTCGAGCTTTCGTTGGAGACACTCTGAAATCTAGGCACACCGTACCGTCGCGGCAGAAGCAGCAAAACGCCGTCTGTCAGGGAGACAGATCAGTCAGTCTGTCTTCCCCGCCGCTGTTTGCGTGCTCTTTTTTTATGCAACGAGGGGCGTAAATTTTTGAGCAACTCGGCGACGTAACTTTTGCACTTAAAACGTCGGTTCCCGTGTGTCTGGAATTCCCACTCTTCCCATCCCGTGTCTTTTCTTTTTCTTTTCTTTCTCTTGTCGTGAAACGATTTTTCCACCCGCTCACGTTGAGCAATCTACCGCCGTGCGAGCGCGAGACCCGAAAGGCCGAAGTTGTTTAAACGCTTTTAATCCGTCTCGAATTTGCGTCCGCCCGTTTTAGTTTTGGTCTTGGTACGCCGGAGTAGTAGTAGCTCGTTAGATTAACGAGGTGTGCCAGCGAGCCAGCTTCAATCCGAAAGCTCTCAAGCCACCCTGCACTTTCGTTTCGTCTTCCCCCTTCGTCTGCCGGAAAGAGCTTGATTTGAGCCGGTTAACGACTGACGCCATTAGAGAGCTCGTCCCGAATGACCCCAGTGCCCTGCGTGAACCCGCGGACGTTATATATATATTTTTTTACTCGACTATATTGAAACTGCTTGCCAATCGGAAACTTCCTTTTCAGACAATACAAATTGACTTCTAACTTTTTTTGTTTTACTAATTACAAGATCACTACAGCACGCTCTTGTTTCAAGAGGTTCACTCTACGACAAAGCTCGACGTGTCGTAATTAATAATTGCCCCAGCATTTAAAGTTAGCAGTGACGCGTCAGAGGAGACGGTATTTAATTACTTTATCACTCTTCCGGTGTGACTTATTAAGTTATTACCTTCACGTTTTATGCTTCGTGATTCCCATCGTTACTTTTTGATTATGAATCTAGGGCGTCCTTTGATCACGTGGTCGCTTCACGCCGCCTCGAACTGCAAAACGAGAGCCATTGGCTACTGGGTCTGATAATGTCGGATAGGAACGCTGGTTCACGATATAGCACTGAGAATGGCATAATATCCAAATATTTCGAAATAGTTAGATAATAAACCTAAAACACGCCCCACGTTTTTTTGTTTTCTTTTTTTATTATGGTTGACATGTTGCTTATGAGGTGATTATACAGTCTGCTGCAAAAACTTAAGATCCACAAGATAGGCTCCGCCCCTAAATTTGCCTGGAGAAATGAAGTCACCACATCACTCAGAACAAAAGCACAATTTTTCCTACGTCACGGACATGGCGAAAGGTAGCCACCAGCGCCCACAAAAACGAAGCTCTGTCTAATGCCCAGTACCGTTCCGTCCATTGAGGATCGAGTGGAGCGTTGTATTTTATGGATAGAACCTGCGCGTGCTCCTTTCAGTTTTTATGTTCAAACGTCTAGACTGCAGGCGCTCCAGCAGCACAGTGCCGTAAAATCCCGAATGAACGCCCACCCACGGCTAAGAGCAATGCTGGACAAATAGGCGGGGGGGTTGCGTTCATTGGGTTCTTTGGTCGGTATATTCATTTTGTAGGTCTGAACGGAGGCTGACCCGAAGGCTATGACGTCATTGTGCCTCTGGAAATTTGAGAAGGAGGGTAAGCGGCCTCGCTTCTCTTTGTCACTCTCGGTTCAGAAAGCTCGACGGACGTAGCGAGAAGGAGAAGGAAGCGATAATCGTAGATGTGGCTTAATTGTCATCTCGCTGTGCCTCGTCGGCCGTGTCCAATCGCGCACTTCTTTCCAAAAATACGGCGATCCGTTAGAGATATCGCTGCATGAGTGATGTTCTGGGGTTTTGCGGCGTCCCGCCCACCAGTTCAGCCTTGTTTTGTGAGCTCGAAATTTCGGTCCAGTAACCCTTTAAAATGACCCCTAAAGGATCTAACTTTTTGCCCATCACTAGGGGAAGGTTTCGGGTTACTGCACGAGGGAGTAAGCGAGCTAAACGACCCCAGGGGAACAATCACTGTGGTACCTTCTATATACTCCAGTTGAGTTTTATTAGACATCTGTCTGTCGTGTTCGTCCCAAAGAATCAATAAATCGATGTTCATTTCTCTTGCGCTTACTAACAGCTTAGAAGCCGTCACGAACTGGACAGACGAGACGGCTGGCGACAATCTGACGGATTACTTTATTCCATGGCGGTGGCGTATCGCATAGCAATCTGTGCCTTTATGCAATCAACGAGAAAGGAGATAGAGAGATAGAGATGGCGTTGAAGAAAGGGGAAAACATCGGCCGTCATGCGGGCATCGTCTGTCATCGTCGTATGCGATTGACGCTTCTCTTATAGACATGTTATCAGCGGTGAAGGAAATGGAAACGGCAGCTGGAGAGGGTATACGTCACGTGTGCTTTGGCGCGTGCAATGCAACGTGGATCTTCTGAAAAGGCACGAGCGACCGCGTGCATGGTCTCGGTCCGGCGGTCATCGCCGCCGTATTAAAATTAAGCCATGCGGTCCGCAGCCCACGATCGATACGACCCTCTACTAATTTGAGAGATCTGGATCGTAACCCATTTCCGCGCTATCAGTTTCCGCGATCGCTATACACGGTCTCCCGCGCACGTTTGTAATCGCGTTTACGCGCGAGTGCACGCGGTGAACCGGAGACGAGGGCGTACAGGCTTAGCAGGCTTTCGACAGCGGAACGTGAAACTAATGACCCCTGTTGGAGACCTTCTAGCCTAGATTATATACACTCCAAAAGTGTACTCCATTTCATCAAACGCCCTGGAGTGCAGACTGAAGGCATGGGCACCAGCACTTGGCTTTGGAAAGTGCTTCCCACGCGCTACCACAGAAGACTCGCACATGCGCAGTTCGTACCGGAAAGCCCATCACCGTATCGGATGTGCAAAGGCGGCTCCCTAAAACTCTCTAGTGTCTGCAGAACGTCTATTGTACAATTTATGTGCAGTGTGAACCCGGCTTAAGAAATCTGGAACGTTTGCCCTCTCTTCTCTCTCTCTCACTCCCTCTTGCTCTCTCTCCTAATGGGCTTCTCCATTATTCAGATTGTTACTTTCAGTCTCTACTCGCATGAATTTCTTCTTTTTTTTAATCTATTCTGGATATGCCATTCTCAGTACCTCACCATATCGTTTCTATCCGACATTATCAGACTTGATAGCTGCAGCTCTCGTTTTCCAGTTGCGAGGTGGCGTGAAGTAACAACGTGATCAAAGGGCGTCCTCGGATTCACAATCAATAATTAACGAGTGTGCTCGAGCGTGTTTCAGCGGCTTTTCCTCGATCGTTTTTCGTTCATCAGACGGAATCTCCGAGTCGGGCTCTTTTTTCTCGTTACGCGATGTTCGTGTCTGTAAAAGAGCGACAGCCGAGGGATTCGCGATGTCGCCGTCAATGGAGCACTCCCTTCGCAGTTTCTAGCACTGGCACAAGTAGTAGTCCCCGCTTGTACCGTACTACAGGTAGGTTAGGGCACCGCCATGTTAGATCACCACAAGCGCTCGCTTCTGTGCATGTACATTTACGTGACACTTCGATGAATAGAGCTAGAACAGTATCTTTGTTTTGTTTTCTCTCAATTATGATAACTATAACCAACGCATCACTTATCCCAGAGGTTTGCAACAATTGCCAATTCGTCATACGTGAGAGCGGGAACACGCGAGAAGCACCACTACCCGTCGGCTGTGGCAGCGGGCCCCGTACAGAGAGAGATGTTTCTTTTCCGAAATACCTTGTAGATACAAAAAGGGCCGATATGCCTATCAATAAATGTACGAGGCCCAGTACTGCACTTTTTTTTCTTCTTCTAACACACACAGGGAACACGAAAACTCTAACACCACAGACAAGCGAGGTGTCTGTAAGTACGTGCACACGGAACAGCGTCCAATCAATGCACCGATAACTCGGCGCCCAATCAAGAAGCGGCGGACGCGAAGAAGCAAAGTAAATTTGAGCTACACGAAAGAAGAAGCAAACAAGTAAGCTTCTCCAAGGGCTCGCTGTGTATGATATCGGGCGGCATCGAACGCCGATCGATAAGGCGATGCAGAAATTTGCGTCCGTGGAATATACCTCGTTCCCGACACTCTCTATGTCCCTTCCTCTCTCTCTCTCTCTCTCTCTCTCTCTCGTTCTCTTTGTGCTTTTCTTGTCTCTACAACAGCTCCCAAACTCCAAACACCGCCAACGAACACACTCATGTTCGATCCGCGCATAGCAGCGAACGCAACAACAACATAGAGGTGCGACGAGCGGTGCGAGTAAAAACGTCCAACAAAATGACCGAACGTCCATAGATGAAACACGGTGGTATATAGTATAAGGTGTAGCAAAAAATACAAAAAAAAACAAGAAAAAAAATTAGTCTCTAGCATTGCCAGAAATCCCTGAATGCAATGTCTCGTACAGTGCAACATTTTTTCTTCTTCTTCTTTCGTTTACTTTACAGGGAGCACAAAAAAAAAAAGGAGTACCTGTTTATTATCGCACAGTGTCCACGCGGTTAAAGTCAACGCTCCCACCTCATGATACGCCTTTCTGCAGCTGCTTATGAAAGCTCATGTGCGCCAAATATCTTGCCGTAGATCTTGTCAGTTCAGATACATACGCCTGGCGTTAATTAATTATAAGGCTACCTATAATAAGTCTGTTTCTAGTACAAACAAAATTAACTGGAGCAAGCTTTTACTTTCCATAACAGATCCTTCTCAAAATAGCGCGCCATGTAGTATAGCGACTGCGCCGATTATAGGAGTCCGCCATATATTGGTTACATATATTCCGAGCATATAAACATATTGGACACCGTAGGGCTTCATGAGCGTTCGGCAAAGACACGGATCCAAGCACGCGAATCGTGCCGAATGGATGGATGGATGGATGGATGGATGATGTAATCGCTATACCCTTTGTGACGGGCGGTAGCTTGCGCCACCTCGCCAACAAATGGTGGCAGCCCATGTTGCCTGACTTGATTTTGAAAACGGGTCTGTCGTCCGTCAAATTCCTAGGTTATTATACATCTGAAACGATCCGGATTTTGGAGCCTCATCATCGCCTTCGACGCCAACGCTGCCAAAACCTCGCTCGAAACTAGTGACTGGTCGGGAATCTCACTGGGTTGCATGCTGCTCGGAACCACTATGAGTATAAGCCACGCTTAGATTATGGGCACTTCGATATCAGATTTTCACGTGGACGCCGCCATTTTGGTTGCTGGATACCGCAAGCGGGTGCACTTGGCGATCCTTACGAATGATAAACGCGACGAAACTGTGATGCGGGAAGCTCGGGCGTTTATCATTTTGCTCTTTGCGGACTGTTTTAACATTTCTGGAGAACAGGAAACCGTTTCACGCGATTTCAGATAAGGCTTGAGATAACTGGCAACAATGGTGTCTGAAGTGTCGCTATTCTGAAGCTTATAGCTGATTTTGGGGCAGTAGGTTGCACCGAGTTCCCGAAACAGGCCGAATGTCACAATAGCCGGAGTGCGTCTACAAAGAAGACAGTCGGCGATAGGTCGAACAGTGGCTATGTATACGCAAACCGAAGCTATACTATAAGCGAAGGCAAGAAAGAGTTTCCTCGAGGCAGGGGCCGCGGATGAGCGTTCAGAGATCGGATGCCTTTTTTTTTCTTTTTTCCCCCTCGTCGAATATCGACCCACATGTCGGAAGAAGGACGTACATATATCACCTCACCTGTTCTTTTGTCGACTGCCTCGACGTATCGGAGCAAGAAAACAGGTAACGGTCTTGTAGTGCTGCTTTATGGACGAATAGCTCCTACCCCTTCGAAGGTAGCAGAAGCTTCTGTTCAGGTTCATGCAATATAACAAAAAGAAAGGAAGAGTTATGGAGTGTGGGACGGGCGTCGAATGACATTTCAATGGAGAATTTCATACTTACGGAAACTAACGCAGATTTCGTCTGCGTCCGTTGCGCGCGTCGCGTGGCACAGTGGAATGTGCTATAGGCTATGTTTGATTGGATGCGACCGGATCTCATCGAATTGAAATGTGACTATTTTCATTGGTGGTAGATGGGCAGAAGAAAAAAGAAGCGGGAGGACAGGGTGAGTGTGATTGGAATCGGCTCCCTTCGATGCGCTGCAATCGCATTCATGTAAACCTAGCCATATAGTAACTGACAGAATTAGATCGGCAGGGCGTCTCTATCGTGCGTGCTCGACGCTCACGAGGCGCTGAAGTGTTATCGAAGGTATAGAATCGCTCGCGCAGGAGGAAGGACAGCTGAAAGACCTCCCTGCCGTTCTCACCCTACCAGGGGGCTATAGAGTTGGCCATCTGTCAAAAGCTTACAAAAACAACGACTGCAAAAAAAAACAAAAAAAAAGGTGGTAGGGAAGGAGGACGAAGCGACGCCGCGACCCTTCGAAAATACGTTATACGGGGCGCAAGTTCGTCTGCTTCTTGCACATGGGTTGCGATGATGTCAGAACGCCGAGCTCTTATTGGCTGATTGAAAAAAAAAATAGTGGGTAGACCTCGAGGCATCTAGCATTGGGGTCTACCCAGTATCCTTTCAATCGGAGCCAATCAGAGCTCGGCGTCGTTCTGACGTCACCACAACTCCTGGGCAAGAACCAGACGACTTGCACGCTCTCCGCACGGAGGACGAGGTGACGCTTCTAAAAGTCACGACGGAGCGCCTGCCAGGATGGCCGAGACTGGACATCGGCGTCCGCTGCGTTCCTAATCAAATACAATTCTGGATACGACGGTTTGATCGATGGAAAACGAGATACAGCTGCAAATATTATACAAACCATACATATGCAACTTGTTTTCAAACACCTATACTATTATTCAGAAAGTCGCGTTGGCATGTGTGAAAACACGTTTACATTTATTCGAAGTGAACCCATTTTAAGGTAGCAGCAATCGCCACCCAAAAGTACCAAATAAGGTTTCAATAAGAAGGACCGGCCTCCCGCGGACGCAAAAGTGAGATGGGCATCATTGCTCGTAATGCTCACTCTCTTAAAAAAAAAAAGGGTCAGGAAAAGAGGTAATGTTATTTTTCATTTTTCACTCCGGCAAACGCCTGAATAAGGCGAGCAGTACTAGTAAATAACTAAATTTAAAAAAGAACTCGGTTTAACTTGAAATGAAGAGCTATGGTGCAACGATCAAGCGGCAAAGCGTTGCGACCGAGCCGACGACGCTGACCGAGGGAAGGTGACTACGAAACGAGGCGCCTTTCTCAAACTTTAACAAGGTTCCCGAGGAAAAGACGTCGACCGTTCGCCAGAGATGAGTTGTTTGCGGGCACGCTCGTTTATTTAACGACGGTGATGTTGGCCGATGCCACCCTCCCCCTCCCCTCTTCTCTCTCTCTCTCTCTCTCTCTCTCTCTGCCTTCTTGCTGGTATCCCGCAAACGCAAAAACCGGAAATAAAGTTGGAGTGAAGGGTAGAAGAGAGACACGGCAGATGGGAAGGCGCCCACTGACGGTCCGGTCCATATTTAAATTTACGCTCGAGAAAACCGCGTTCCGACATGACGAATGATGTCCGAGGAAAAGTGCGACTTAAATGTACATTAGCGAGAAGCGAGAACCTCTTGTTAGAACCACAGTGTTGGCTCGTACGAGCCACCTGTCAGTGTTCCTTTATATTTCAGCTTTTATTTAACGATGTCCTTTATCCTCTTTTCTTGTAAGGGCATTCTAGCTCCAATAAGTGGTGATATTGATGACGAGAATGCCTCCGAACTGAAGTGGTCGACACGTCGAATTTTCAGAGACATTTGTTTTTAACGCAGCTAGATTTAGGCCTACCTTCTACCCACTAATCGCACCAACCAGAGCTCAGCGTTTTCGTCGACTCCTCTCCTTCAGTTTCTCGGTTAATAGGTTTGTTTTCTGTCCGTACACGGCCTTTATTTATTTTTAAATCTGAAGTACCCTGTTGCCAGCGTCCGGACAAAGAGGGCGGAAAAATAGGAACAAGGCTGGACGCAACATTTCGACGTCATCAAAGAGACCGAGTGCAGACGCTGCACACTTCGAGACGAGTGCTGCGTCTGTATTCGGCTGGGCCTCGTGGCCAATCAGAGCGTGGAAGGACGCTCGTCGTCGGGATTCGGGCCCAATTGCCGAGCAGGAGCCATCCGAGGGTTATTATGTCAAGGTATTGTATTTGGTGCACGTTGGTACGTGCATGCGAGAGTATACCTGTGTGGCGAAAGATGCATGTCTGAGGAGCACAGCTTCCACCGCCCTGTCGGCTTAGGAGTGAACTTAGTATAATAATAATATTAATACTTTATTTCTTTAGTCAAAAAACAGCCACATAAACCTTCGTATTCGAGCATACTGAAAAAAAAAATAAACCAAAGCATTCACCCAATACGTTGGAACATTCAGTATCGACCTCAGACAATAGAGGCATTGCTGCCAAAAACAAGACTACACAGTGCTGTCAGCACATTCCATCAAAGTGCTACGTACTACATAGATTGTACCTTAAAAAAGAAAAAGGCAAAAAGCATCGACGTAGAAATGACGAATGAATGAATCAGACTTGCAACTACAACCTCTGGGCGACGCCATCTTGCTGCAGGCGTCTGTCGATCGTCTGGTATAGTCAAGCCTCGCTAAGGCGTGCCCGCGGCAACCAGACTGCCACCCAAACAATGCAGTTTTCACATGAATGGCGAATATAAAATTAAGATGGTTTAAATCGTGATTTAGATCAGACCAGTTATACTCTAATCATTTAAACATTTATCGCAAAAATCAGAACGCGGAAAAAAAATAAATAAAAAGTAGAAATGTAGTCTTATATAACGAGCAAACGAGTACGCAAAAGAAATAGCAAATTAAGCTTTTTAGGTAAAGAAAAAATCAAACCGTCTTTGTTTGATTTTTTGTCTTTCCGCCATACAAACCGTCTTTGTATGGCGGAGTTTACATGAATAAAAAGTTGCGAATTGAACTGTACCTTAAATTTACGGTATTTTTCCTTCGGCATTGTTATCAGTGATCGGACGGATTGATCAATCAATCTGCCGTGTTTAAAAACACACATGGTGATAAAGAATTTTTTTTAGTCACAATGATTTAAATGTTTTTTTTTATTATTTCATTTTATAAAAAAAATGTTTTTTACCAACGGTGGCCAGACGAGCTTTTGGCGCGTGACTGTTTGCAAGCGTCTGTAATGTTCGCAACTTTCGCGATCCATTGGAGGCGGCGCCTATCAAAATGGCTGTCATCTGGATGATCGACGTAAAACCCCAGTACCATATGATCGGTCTTTGACTCGTAATTCTAATTTTAATAAACACAAACAACATAAGAGGGAGCCTTGCCTTTCCTGCAATAATGACCCTCTAAACGCCAAAAATTAAATTAAAGAATTGTTGTTGTTGTTGTTGTTTTTTCTTATTTCAGGAACATGTAAGCAAGCATCCCTATGGCAAAGTTGATCATCCACGAAGTAGGCAGCGCGATTCTCACGCCGCGTTAGCGCCATCGCTGAAAGTGGCGAATACTGTCCGTCCCGAAACTGCCCGGGTGGACTTCGAAACTGGAGTCGGCGATGCGGGAGAGGCAGCGCCGCGCGATGTGGGATGTGGGAGTGGGTTTCTCCAACGGCGCAACCCGCCGTTGGAGAAATTCAGGACATTATTTATTGCATCCCTAAATGGATTTTTCTCGAAACCGGATTTGTTTTCTTCTTTTTCCCCGCTCCCGTTAAATGGATGAAGGACGAAGAAGTGCGACGCCCTTCATACCCATGCATTCGCTTCGTCCGCGCGTCCTAGTCGATTGCCAGTTCGATAAAACCCTGATGAAGTGCGCGCCTTACGTCATTCCTAGAGGAGAAGCTTATATAGTTGGAGCAGTATAACGTGACGAGATTGTTTCTCCGCGTACTATCAACGACCGTCATGTATACTATATGAGAAAGACAACGTATGTTATAGTCTGTTGGAGGTTTTAAATAGCTGCACAAGGGCCCTTCCCGTGCACAAAGCTCTCTGCACGCCGTGATTGCTGGCTTCCTCCTCTTTAGCATTCGCTTCCGCTAAAGCGGAAAGGGTGAAGGGCTTTGTATAGGAGGTGCTTGTCGCGATATTCCCAACTTGAAACAGATTATAGAGCGGTACGCGAAGAGCTTTCCTTCGTGTGTATTGTCAACGCCGCCATGGAACATCGAAGAGGCACCGTAGTCAGAGCAGTATAAGGCAACGAGATTGTTTCTCCGCTTACTGTCAACGCCACCATGTATCGTCGAAAAGGCAACGTAAGGGAGGAGGGTGATGCCATATTCTCTAAAGAGAGCTTCCTACAAGTAGCCACATTCTTTGAAGCATCGACTGCGTAGCGGTTCAGGTTTTAGGAAGCGAATGGCGGCGCACAGCAGGAGACTGAACTGAATGACGCCGTTTTGTTCCAGCGGAATGTGCTTTGTCATTTGTATTGTCCTTACTTGTAAAAAAAGAAGTATCGGGGGACTTTAATATTCACCCTATATTGGAGGTCTGCGAACACTGCTTTCAATCAGAGATAAGAACGCAATGGGGGTTGAACTTTCCGGGAGTGTAACGTGGCTTTTCCCTGCATTGTACAAACTAAACATGACGCAACACTGTTCAATCCCGGAACCACTATACGTTGTCTCATCCTACGATGGACTAAAGGCCAAAGCCACGGGCCGCCAGGTCCAATCACGTTCCACGCTATACTATGACACGCTTAAAATTGATTAGGGGTGGACGAATAATGCTCGAATCGAAAAGCGCCGCATTTTTTCTATACCTTCGACGCTACAAAGAGCCTATATGTCGTGGCTTTCTTTGCGATGTAAAATTGTTGAGTTACTCAGTGCTCTTCGATTCGAACCACTGTCCACCCGTCCCCTCATCAGTGATCCGAGACACGGGCACCGATACGGTCATCGAAGCGAAATACCGCACAATTTCTTAGTGGCTCGTGATTGGATCTGGCGGTCCGTATAGCTTTTGCCTTTAGTCCATCGTAGGATGAGACGAAGTTTATTCGCACGAAGGCTACATTTCATACTAACAAACCCTGTTACGAATAAGCGACACCCTAATACGCGACGTCGTGCCCCCCCCCCCCCCCCCTCACACACACACACACACTTCGGGACGCCGCTGCAAGTTCATAGCAACACTGGGATCCACGCTACGATGGACCGCACAGGGCGCTATACGAGCCATCCCAGCCAATCCAGCACCGTGAAAATATCACGTGACTTCAGTTGCGCCCCAACTGAAGGTCACGTGACACTCACATGGCATTGGATTGGCTTGGATTTCTCGTAGCGTTCTCTGCGCGATCAATCGTAAGGTAAAACGGAGTATAACAGACACCGAGAAAAATATATATAGTGGAGGGGAGAGGAAGAGAGAGAGAGGGAGAGAATATGCGACCTCTTCAATTCTGCCAGGATGGATGGTGAGAAGCGTGGGTTACGAAACCAAAGTTAACAGTATACGTTACGTTGCACTTTTTTTCGTCGGCTTTTGCCTTTGGCGGCAACGCGTACTGCACCGCGCCGCCGAAGAGTGGCTGCCCCCGAGCGTACGTTCGCCGTTTGCGACGGTCTTTGATCTTCGTACTCCCCCACGTCGCCTCAAGAGATGCTGTTAGCGTATACGCGGGTCTGTATACTTAAGAACCGCACACTCGAATCCCCGCGGCATAAAGCGCGCTCTAGTGTTAGCCCGACTTCGTTGTCTTGACGCCATCTCGAACGCCGCAGCCCCGCAACGTTTACTCGAAACAGTCGCACTTTGTAAACTAAAACTCGGAAACTTGAAATACGACTGGTATCAAAATACA
Organism: Ixodes ricinus; assembly: GCA_037355805.1. Lineage (NCBI taxonomy): Eukaryota > Metazoa > Arthropoda > Arachnida > Ixodida > Ixodidae > Ixodes > Ixodes ricinus. The sequence continues at coordinate 128,004 of JAZHYW010011064.1, read as the reverse complement.
AGATACGAGAACTGAGTGCTTCTTTTATGGCGGCTATCCGCGTGCGCGACTCGTGAGCACCATGCGCCTGAGCGCGTACTGACGGCGAGCTTCACAGTTCCTCTGCAACGTGCATTCCGCACCATCGAGATTGCCGGTCTTAGCAGCCTATAATAATGTGAGCTCGTTCTAAGGATGCGCTCTAAAAATCGCTCTCAAATATCACGTCCAGTGAATAGACCGTATAGTTATTTTCGGGCACTTAAAAAAAAAACATTATTATTAATATTAATTATTATTATTATTATTATTATTATTATTATTATTATTATTATTATTATTATTATTATTATTATATAGGAGCCTATCTATAAATAACTCGCGATAACGTCACGTGCAAGCATAGTATACTCCTTACTACAACGCCTGCCGCGGCCCGGTTTCCCACACTTTTCTACGAAAGACATGCTTGTTTTAAATGGGTTAGCAATCATTTACTGCCCTGGTGCATGCAACCGTCTTTCGTTTGGACGCTCGTGGTTTGGTTTGGACTGGACTGGACTGGTTTCGTGGGGACAATGCGCGGTTCCCGCCGTGCTCTTTCGCTGCGTTTGTTCGCTCGTTACGTCCACTTTCCCTCTTCTAAGAGGGAAGCACTGCAGCCGAGATGTCACCTGATACGCTCTGAGCAGTGGACTGGCCGCGATGGTTCGTGGTGTCCGCTCCAGTCCACTTGAGAGTGAAGCGGAGTGTAGCAATTGAACTCGAACCGGTCAGCGTCCTAAGCCTTCGGTATATAGAGCGATCTTCGTGAGTCTTGTTTTTGCCGTCAATATACACACAGGCGTGAGCAAAGATCAAAGGCAAACATTTGCGCACTCCCCGGTATCCGCCGTGCGCCGAGGGACGATTACGCAATGGATCGAAGGACCGAAAAGGCATCTCGAGACATCCGATTCGGACGACGTAAAGGGGCGCTGCCCTCGAAACGTATTCTGGGATTTATATAATTTTCCGCCCTAAGCCGCGACAACCGACTTAAAACTTATGTGACTCAATTGCGGGCGAGTACACTGAGTAAAACTCAGGAAGAAAGAGCTCGTGCGTAATTGGCCCAAACCCTCTAAGCTGACATGGTCCTAAAGTTGTGACATGCTAATCTGCGATCAAGGTCAGCTTGGCTCTGTATTTTCCCCCTTTTTGATTGCCTTGGGAAGAACGAGGACCTCGGTAAAGATGCTTTTTGTTTGGTATAAAGTCGATTAGTGGTGCAGCTTTAAAAACGCAAGTTTTTTTTTCCACAATTAGCAAATGTTGTCATACCTGTTTCACCTCAAGAACTAGGAAAAAAGTCCGCTTCTCGCGGATGATTACTGATTTCCACCCTAGGTGGAGATTTAAGATATATTTGTTAGCATTTGGAGTGGATCCACGTTATCTTAGCATAAGTACTGCCCTCGACAGCCGAAATACCGATGATGCTCTATTAGAAGCGAAAACTATAGCTGTCTTGCGCAGACGATGATGCTAGAACAAACTTTCGCGTTGTACAACACTTTCTGGCTTTGCTCAAATAGAAGGTTCCGAAGAAAAAATACTTTTATAATTCGACAAAATTCAAATGAAGTGACACCGACTGGCTGCGAACACGCCAAGCGGTCAGGCAGACGTGCGTACTTCGTGCCTACTTGAATAGATGAATGGATGAATGAAGGCATGACCCTTAAAATCGGGTGGCGACTCGCACCATCTAGACTAATCATTCAATAGCCCCTCGCTGTGTATCTGTGTATCACTCATCATTGCATCTTAAAACCAGCACCTTCATCTTCATTTGACAGCCCCAACGAAGGAACCTTTCCAGTTTACTCTGAGTGGAGATCGTTGGTCATACATTAATCTAAAAACAAGAAAGAACAAAACAAGAGGCATATTTAGTTTCCGGTTTCCGTATACATGTTAGAAACCAAAAGCGGTTAGCAGTCACTTTTAACGCCTCAAAATTCACGCTCTTCTGTCGCCAGGGGCGCCAGGGAGCTCCCCACAGTTATTCTACCCCGGGCTATAGCAACCATAGCTACCACAACCGGATGGAACGCCGCTCTTTCGCATCGTCACTTCCGGAAGCCTATGTATGTATAGTATAGACGCACAGACGCCGGCACGCGCGTCCCTCTGCAGCGGCGCGTCGGGGCGTGCCGGCAATTAAGCGACCCGTAATAAAAGCCCGCCAGTGCGGGCGACGCTCCGACCACCTCTAATTAAAAGAGTCTTTCAATCGCGCATCCTCCCACACCTCCCCTCCTCCTTCTCGCCGGGGACACCTCCGATTGGTTCCCAGCTCGCACGCTACCGCCCACGTCACGCAATAGCGAGTTTGTAAGCGAGTGCCGTAGCATCGGCACGGTCCTTAGATAGGACTTTATCTTTTATCTTAACTTACTGATCTAGAAACTTCGGTGGTTTCGCCCTAGTCAATTGTGTAAACATAAGCGGCGCTGCGGCGGTAATGCAAGTAAAAGAAAACCCAAGTAAAAATAAAATTTAATTTTTTTTAATCTAAATGTGTAGCATTTTTCACATGGCATTTCAGTTATTTCGGAATGCTATTTCCTTTATGTCTCAAGTATAGATGGCGTTTCCAATCATCCATATTGCTTCTCCGAACCCACGTCCATCCGTTGGGTTCACCGAGCGATCTGATTGGCTGGCTCCTGACGTCGGCTTCGCGCCTCTGGTGCTTTAATTTGTCCCCAGAAATAACTTTCCCATAGCGTTACGCAAAGATTCCTAGACCAGGTAATCTTAAAGGTGCCCTGAGGAGGTTTTGAGATAGGCTATAGATACGGCGATAACCCATTCTGCTGACTCTAAGCATCTATAGAAATCCCTAAATCATGGCGATACGCGCCGATTTCTCTATTAAAAAACAATCAAAGGTCGCAACACTACGGGGTCATCTCCGGCGATGGGAGGAGTATGTACAATTACTCTTGGTTAAAAAGTGTTCAATCAAATAACTTGATTACTTGAAAAGCAAAGTAATTACAGCCGTTACTTGAAAAAGTATCAGTTACAATGTTTCCGATTACTTCAGATTTTCAAAAAGAACAGATTTTTCTGCCGAGATGCAAACGGGCCTATCGCACTGTCCATTATTGGATTAGAATCACAGAATCCCAAACAATACTCATCTCCTCAGATTACCAATTTTTGTAAACCTTCCTCCTGTCGGAGACCTGGCTCGAGGATTCCGATTCCCTGTAGGGAACTTGTAGAACAAAAGGGGTCATTAGAAAGGGGAGGGAAAATAGTAACAGTTACAAGTAACTTTAGTACGTTCCATAAGTAGTAAGATTATACTCTAATGATTTCTAACTAATAAAAGGAATCAAAATGTTACAAAATTACACCAAAGAGTAATTGATTACGAGTAATTTGATTACTTTGAATGAGTACCGTGTACAATTAAGTCCGCATGTTTACTGGTAAATGTTCCATTGTTCCTGATCAAACGTACATACGCTTAATTCTTTTTAATGTACTACAAGTTTATCAAGCAAGCAAAGCAAGCTAAAGAAAATCCAAACTTAAGAAACCGGAAGCGTAGCAAACTCGATGAATTCTGGAATGGACGGGCCAGGTCACGTTTAGTTTACAATTCCGGTTCATGACTTTAATTACGGTTCAGCTAGGTTAGGCTCGGGTTACGGGCTTATGAATAAACGCACGGTTGTTGACATCTCAAACTGATCAAGCTGACATACGTTTTCACCAATTTTAAAACAATTTGCTTATTTACTCTTTTTAGTCAGAGAGTTTTAAGTTAATTGAGGAGAGAATAAGGCTGGAGCATTCCCATTTCTTTTTTTTTTGCGGAGCTTAATCTGGAAAAACGAATGGAACCCGAGCGAGTTAGGCTTGAACCCTCCACAATGTCACGGCGAAGACCGGCGAACGGAGTGGTGGAAAAGCTCGGATCGAATTCCCGGCTCCCCGGAGACCAAGAGGCACCTTGATCTGAGGTCTAAGGACGCACTAATCCCCCGGTTAATCCTTTCTGCCGGCTTCAGTCGACCAAGTGCGGCGACAGCGGCGTATTTACCCTCAACGACCTAATCCGCGAAGAAAGAGGCTAGCCGACAATGCCACCGTTTCTTTGCCCCTTTAATCCCTTTCTCGCTTCGGAGCATTGTTGAAATGTAGGGAGCGCAGGGGAAAAGAGGGAGGGTGATAGAGAGAGGAGGGACAAACAAACAACAATGTAGCAGCATTGCAAAATGCTGCGTGGAGTCTTGCGGCACTTTTTCTGTGCCTCTCTGCGGTCTGTGCTCTGGAGGGATTAGCCACGGAAGGTTACACACACGCACATCCGTGAGATGGCACGTTGAAGGTCGACTTGTGCGGGGTCTGCGAACCCAGACTAAGAAGTCAGGTTCGGCTTTCGGCCAATCTCAGGTTCACCATCGAAGAAAAAACACATTTAAAGAGAGCAACGCAAACGAACAAAGAACAGTTTGAAAGGCTCTGTTGTTTGTTTATTTCGCTGCTGTTTCTGAAAGAGTTTTCATTGAACTTTCGAAATAAACAAAACTGTAATGAAAGCTTTTTGTTCTTTTTTTTATAAATAAAGCTTCTTTTTTTATTATTTAAGTTTGTTCTTGCAAGATGTACTCAGCTCTATATTAGTTGCAGGCCATCGATTTTACTGACATCAGTGACTATCAAACAAACAAAGTTACAAACGGTAAAAAAAAACGTATTGTAAGATTTAGACGCGAATGAACAGACACAGAGGAAAAAAAGACACGAATGGCAATCAAATTGTTATAAATAAAGCGTCGATCGTGTCTCTTGTGTCTGTTCCTGTTGTTTACTAGCGTTCGAACTCTCCAAGAATGTTCAATTAACCAACGCTTTCCTGCCTCTTTGCATGTTATTAAAAAATGCAAATGACCGCAGAAAGTGTGATGCGATTGACAGCGTTAGCTGCTGCGTTGTGGAAAGGCATGTTGAAAGAGATTTGCCTTCAGGCAGTGAGCTGTACAATGTTTGCAATGGGTTCTTTGCTTTCAGTGGAATTGATGTAAAAGACGTGTGTGAGGATATGTGTGCTTTGGTGGAGGGAGCGCTTACGCGAGATGTTGCACGAACTAAAGAAAAACGCAAAAATCTGCATTCTCTTTTTTGCAGAAACGTTTTATTAGAACGGGGAGCGCCCTTGACCGCGCCTGCGGATGACGAAGCGAAATTTCCTACGCGAGCTGTTCTGCAGAGCCTAGCTTTCACTGTGTGAGGATGTTGATGAACGGCGAGGAGAGGGAGAGCAGTGTCTCTGCTGTAGACTGGGGTTTTGCGTACGCACATGCGCATATTTTGCCAAGGAAAAAGACAACAACTAACAAGTACTGCTGTAAAAAAAATATTCGGCAATAGTTTGATGACTCCGAGGATGGAAAGGTAATACATATGAATATAAAGTGAACAAGTAGATCAACTGGAAGCGTCTGATTGGTCTTCTCCCGATTCGACGCGCCAAAGTTGGGGATCCATGTAAACTCATAACTCAGCCCATGGAAGTAAAAATAGAAATCAAAAACGGGTATACGGTAATATTCCAATGACTCCGAGGATGGAGCAGTAATACAAATGATTCAAAGAGGAATAGGCAAATGAACTAAGAGCGTATGATTAGTCTTCTGTCGGTTCGATGTGCCACGGTCTCATCCGTGTAAACTCAAGTTATGTTACTACATAAAAACAGGTACACTCGTATTCCCAAAACTTCGAGGAGGGAACGTTTAATGGCAATGAAGCAATACAATAGTAGCGATGAAATGTGCTAAAAATACGAAGAAGAAAGAAAAAAAGAGGGAAGGAAGGCCGGGAACCGCCCGCAGTCGATCCGATAAAAACTCCCGAACTCCGCGCGGCGGCGGCAGAGGCCCCAGAAATTCCCTTCTGTCGACGATGATGGCGGATTATGAGCCCGTCGTTGAGATTAATGGACGGCGGCAATAAGGGCGATACTCTCCGCGCTGCGCAGCCTCCATCGTTTTCGGTTGTATGTCGCTTCTGCTATCTCTCCTCTCTGCGGACGCCGTGTCGGCGCTTAGGTCGGCTTCCGCTCGCGGCTTTTGTTCCCGATTATTTCCGGCAGGTGGCGCTTCTTCCCGGGGATAATTTCATAAATCGGTACTGAATTTAGCCCGCGCTCCCATGCGCTTTTCTAGCCCTGTTTCTTCGTTTTTTCTGGCATATTTTTTCGTTTGTCCTGTGATCCTAATACAATTCGTCATATACGTGACCCCTCTCGTTCACGTCGGGCTGTATCGTGTTTGTGTGCCTGCGTGTGTCCCTGTGTGTGTGTGGACTTTTCTTCTTTTTAGCTGGCGTCTCAATTGTATTTTTTTCCCTAACTTCGGACTGTCAGTTATTATTACTTTAAACAATATGATGCAGATACACGAACTGAACTGGACTTGTATTTTTAATAAAGTTTTCTCCTCCTCCTCCCGAACTGAACTCTAAGCCAAATGTTAGTGCACAGATTCACACACCACACATATGAAATTTTATATCTTTTTTTATTTTAAAGCTGAAATTTTATTTTATAATCATACCATGACGTCATTGTCACGTGGCGTCATGGTGTCAGGTGACCTGGTCACGTGGCACTGTTACCGATAACGCTACCCGGTACTGTGCCGACGCCTTTGCACATGCATCATATATCGTTATCGGATAACGCTATCGGAGGACCGAGGTATCGGAGCAATCTATTAAAACTCCCTAATAACGGCTGTCTCCGTAAAGGACAAATAAACTATTGACCTTTTCTGTGAACCACAAATGTTTCCTCTTCGTCTCAGACCCTCGCACCTGTTATGAATCATTATCGAGACATCAGCTCTTAACGAGCAAATAAAGCAAAATTAATTAATGTGTTTGTAATGTTTTCATCAGCAATGTGGATTATTCTTTCGTGTCGTTTTGCACCGTATGAATGAATGACGACCGCGTTGTTCCTTTCTCTTTCCAGGTAAGTTACCGGCCCGGAAATCCTGGTTCACCGACTATACGCACGCGCCCGCGCTGTCAACGCAGCTTTTGGGCTACAACGTGTCAGGGACGGGTGAGTCATCCCTGTCATCCACACTTCAAAAAAAACAAAAACAAAAAACACGCCAGACTGGCAGGGAACGCCCCGCTCAAACCTGACGGGCCGGCGGACGCTAGCTGCCATAGCTGTTACACCTATACGTATGTATATATATAAACTCGCAAACTAGGTGTTATTAATTATGCGAGTCCGCTTGGCCCCGTATATAGCGAGGCTGGTGTTAGAAAAAACCTAGCGGGTTTTGTTTCATTCTTTTTTTTAATACGAAATTTGGGAACGCGAGGGTTAATTCGTCTTTAAAGTCGCGTCCTGCCTGTAATGTAAAGCCTTAACCACACTGCTGGTATACACCATACAAAAGACACGGGCTGCAGTTATGACGACAGGATTCTCTGAGGGCACGCCTCGGGCATGTTTCAAACATGTTTGCTTCATGTGTATGCCCCGAACACGTATCGTTGTCTTGAATACCAGACTTCCCTCGGTAGCAAGCCTGAAAAAACAAATGCAACGAAAAGCTATTCGAAGCATATCCACGGCCCGGATCGCCGAGGGTTTTACGACGACACCGAACCGCCTCTATCGCGCCGGGTGCCAAAGTACGAAAGTTCGATTCCCTATCTGTTTTCCGGCTTCTACAGTTGCTCCGCGTGACGCTATAGCGAACTCCAAACTGGTTCGCTTTTTGGACGTTTATTTCATCTTGTTGGTCGTTGAACGTATATATCGCGCAGCTTCGTTTCGCAAACCGGGACCTCGAGACCGAGAGGTCGTCCAACCGCGCAACAACAACGCAGACCGCAAAACGCGACAATCTAAATTAAAGTCAGCTCTAAAACTTGTCTTCAGATCTCGCGAACTTCCGTCGAACTCAAGGTTCGACGGGTTCGGAGAAATTACGAACTTCTGGTGAAATTGAACGAAGTTTCACTTTCGAACAGTGTTGCCCCGGACCCTGCATACGTCAAAGTTTCGAATTTCGGGACGCCAATAATGTATAAAGTTTAGTTTTATTTGGTTACTTATAAAATGTCTACAATCGTCTACACATATATAAAATGAAATGTATGTACTTATTCACGTTTATTAATGTAAAACGAATGAAACAATATACCCAATTTGCTTCCCTTATCTCGAACACTTCGATCAGTGGTACCTGAGGTTGTTGTTTCATAGAAATGTATCGGACTGATGTGTACTAATGCGTGTGTTTTGCGCGTGTTTCCATGTGTTGTGTGACTTCCACTCCTATCCTGGTCCCTTGCAGAATCGACAGTAATTCAAATAAATAAAGATCGCACTTCTCCACCCAGTGACGTCAGCTTGTTCGCAATTTCCGCGCATGCGCACGAAAGTCAAACTTGTATTCGAACTTTTGTCGAAACTTCGCTCTCTAGGTTTGAAAAGGTCGAACCTGATCGAACTCGAGCCTCGGGAGGTTCGCGTAGTCCCTATAAACTTGCCCGAGCTTAACCAGTTCCGTTATCTTACGGGCTTCCGCGACCTCCATTAATCTCGCCCAATCTCGCGCGCTCCGAGATTCCTCAATCCCGAGCACGCCTTTAGTCACGATCCTTTTTTAATTATTCTTATTATGATGAATATTATTTCTGTTTGGAAGCTCGGCTATATAAGCCCCAACACCTGCTCGCTATATCTGCCGAACTTTATTGGCGACTGAGGATCGGCCGCATTTATAACTCTGCGCTTCAAGTCACGACATATATCGCGTTTGTTTCGTTCTGTATTTGTATGCTTGCTCAGGCTCGATTGCGTCCGGTTGTCGACAGCAAACAGTGTTAGGCAGTTTTTTTTTTATTTATATACAAAATGAATGCGAAGCATTGGCGTCATAAAAAAATTAATAAAAAAATCGCAAAAAATGTAACGGAAGAATAGGAGGTTAACGCGAATTTCCCGCTAAATTTAGCGGCCAAATAAATTGGGGCATAATTAATTAATTACACACGTATTGACGTTTCCCTTCTAAATTTAGAGATGCACCAACCTGCACATGCTGTCTCTGTCGACTTTATCCTAAAATTCAGATTGTAAGCTGTCAAGTAAATGACGAGTTGTAAGTGTGTCAATACTAATGAATGGCGAGTTGTAAGCTGTCATTCGTAATGAATGACAAGTTTTAAGCTCTCAATACTAAGGAATGACAAGTTGTAGGCTGTCATTAGTAATGACTGAGAAGGTGTAAGCAGTCTCATACCAATAAGAGTATCATTTGGTTTTGCTCTTTTGTTCCTCTTGCAACTCCGATATGTCTTTTTATATAATATATCATTTGTGAGTTGTAACAAAACACGTATAGTATTTTGTTAAGCTAGTCAACTTATCAACATCGAACGCCGACACAATTCTCGCAAAACATGCGCTGTCAAGCCGCACTGATAGGGAACTTTGGCTTCTTGGAGTTTAGAACTCAATCCCATCGTTACCCGTCTCCAGCAGTACTCGTTTGAGGCACATCCCAGTACAATAAACTTTCCCTGTATAAACAAACACACAACAAAAAAGTTCATCGTCCTCTTATGCCTCCTTTGTTTTCCCCTATAAAAAACTAGCTATTTTTCTTTATCTTCGTTGGTAAGTTATAAATATCATCTAAATGTTCCTCCGCTCGTGCATCGAGGCCAAAGCAAACTGGAAGCACATCAGCGAACATGCCTACAAACAAGCAATCCGTAAACAAACATAGAAAAGCTTCCAAGTTCAACAACTGCTCGAAAGTTCAAATCGAGACGTACGTCCACTTGCGCACGAGTATACCGGAGCAAACCAGACCAGCGATTCCGACTCGCAAAGTCTGCGCACGGGAAACAAAAGAAAGATCCCCGGACAAAAAACATAAATAAATAAATAAATAAATAACGCTAATAACCCGGACGACGGAATATACATGTACACAAACACGAGGCGGCAGATCCCGGACTATCGGCAACGAATCTATACGAACAGAGCGCCCCCTGCCTTCGCTGCCGAAAAAAAGAACAAAAGAGAAGCCATCGGCAACGGATCTACGAACACAGCGCCCTCTTTGCGGAGGAAAAGGGAACAAAAAATAAGGCCAGCCCCAAGTAAACAATAACTGGACCGTCTTTGATCGTGGATGATCAGAGGTTTGGAGCAGCGATGCGAGGAACATTAGACGTCCTTTCCCGATGAAAACGGCGGCGGTTGTTGTTGTGGTGATGGCGGCAGGTCCGCGCTGTCCTGCAGGGAGCACCCCGGCCAGCGGTCATTCCGACGCACTTATTCGTCCGATCTGCTTCTCTTTTGTCTCGCGCAAGCGTGTAATACGCACTGAGTGGAGAAACGAGGCTATAGAGCTTGCTCGTGCATACCTGTGTTCTGAAGGCTGCTGATGCGGCGGCTACCGAGGAACCGCGTTTGAGGCTAACGCGGCCCAATAGGCGGACACGTCGTTCGTACAGGACGAAATATATAATACATAGGGATGTGGATGCGGTCAGGTAATCGTTTTCTTGCGCAATCTATAGCGTCGGTGTAGGATGCTTGTCTGGCGTTCTGTTTGCGTATTCTGTTGCTTGTGTAGACGTAATATTTTTTAAGGGGCAGTTTTTGTTTTTTTACATTTTCAGATATAAATACGGTTGTGCTGCAATACAAAACAGAAAAAGAAAGATGAATTCCCGGTTGCTTTCCGTATCCTGGAAATTAACTGCGGCGACAGCCGAAGCGCTACACATATTAGCTCACAGTCTGAGGACGCCACCTAACGTCACAATTTCGACGCTACATTTAGGGGATAAATTTTGCCGCTGAGGCGGGACATTTTTTTCCGCTGAACTTAGCGAGGAAACGCTTCACATGACGTCAAAGTGTCAGGTGACGTAAAATTACGTGACGTCCCCATTTCTCCGGCGAAATTGTGACGTGACAGTGCCACGCGACACACTGATTTTCACCTAAATTTAGCAGGAAGCGTTTCCCGCTAGATGTAGAGCGCCACAAACCTACAGGAAACGTTCCAACGCCGCGGGGGCCCAATGCGAAAACCTCGACAATAATGGCTGTCGCCGTAGAATACACTTCGGGGAAAATAATGGTTCACTCGGTACGTATACATTCACTATAGGTCCGAAGGCGAACCTCGCAATTACCTTCGTCGTATACTGCAAACAAGGGAGCGCATGCAGGCAGGCAAATACTAGTAGGTGTAGATAAATGTATCACGCAACGGAGGGCAAACTAACGACCCCGTATTATACTTCGTATATCTTTTTCTTTTTTTTTTTCGCACAGCTTGCAGATTGCAAGCACCATTCTGTGCGTGCGAGAAAACTTTGCGCTTGTATAAACACACTCTCGCTCTCATATTCATAACCCAGGCTCCCATTCGAGCACACATGGGCCCACTCAAACTCACACTGTTATTATGACTCCCACGTTATGCACGTTCAGACTCGTTATACGCTCACGCGTGTACGCAATTTCATTCAGACTCAGGTGTACGCAAGACTGGACGGCTGTTTGATTTCTCGTCGTTTCACCGGGCAAACCTCACTCGTGTGGGCCATGTTCGAAACGCGAAGCGTGGTAGGACGATGCATGCTATAGTCTTTAGTCTCTTTTCGATAGTACATCAAGCAACACTGATGGTCACCATATCTTGGGCAGGAAGCGCATTTCTGGATCCGGGTCCTTGCTGGACGCTGACTGAACGCTCGTGCCTAATACATGGTCAGAGTGCGTGATCAAGCAACGGCGGACAGGCGATGGCGCGGACTTTTGAAAATCGTCTGTTGCACGCCTCCTCGCTTAACAAAACGAAACGGACCAGCAGACCCCGGAGCCTCCCGCATACACACTTACTATAGCAATTCCTATATAATAATTAAATGGCGAAGTCACGTGGTCACTCTAAGCTTGAGTCATTGTGAGACGCTAGCCGTAAACGTTCGAAATCAGTTACTATAGCGATGGCACGTGCTCTGCTGGTCTGTTTTGTTTCGTTGAACATTCTATACCTTCCAATGTGTATCACGGAGCGCTCAACACCACCCGTGACGTCAGCGGACGTGCGATAAGTATGGAGCGTGCGCTTACGTCCCAATACGCGCCCTTGAAACGTTATAAAAGTAAGACATATCCCACCTACGATCTATCACGCCTATGATATACTTATATCCCACCTACGATCTACTTATATCCCACCTATGATCTACTTATATCCCACCTACGATCTACTTATACCCCGCTTACGATCTATTCTATGGTCACTGACACCTGAACAAACGCTGATCATGGCTTATTATGATCGCAGTTTTTTTTCTCCGTGATTGGTTCTTCGGTTTGTTTGTAGGCTTACGCCACAATCTGATTGGCTGCGGAGCTGTAATGGTGTCCTCGGATCCTCGCCATGCCCTGCATTTCTTAAGAAAACTAAAGTTGTTGAAAAAAGGAGGAAAAAAAAACGAGTTACAGAGGAATTTTCACGTATATTTGTCCTCGGAATTTCAACATCACAATCATTTGACCCGAACGTATCAATAAACGCGAAAAAAAAACAAAAAACAAGAGATCCCGGGTTCACTCCCACGCTTTTGCCGGTTTCGATCTGGATGAGCACCGTATACCATGCATCGTGCGGTCGTGTGTATATGACTATACTGCGTGATGCACGTTAAAGACTCCAGACTAGCGGTCGTACTGCAATGTCTAAATCTCCCATCTACTGCTGAGACACCAGACGCCCATTGAGACTAATTAACTTCCCACAATCCAAACATACACACAACAGTACTATCTTTATAATACGTCACGATTCCCTCCCCCACCGGACGCGCCGGGAAGGAGGGGCTTGAGCGCTATTTTGAAGGCGCTGTTGTGACTACTTGGCGCATGTACCTGAAATATAATTTTGATATCCGCGATCCTCGAGGTCAGATGACGGCAATGAAGACAATAAACACCATAACCGTGATGCTCCTTACAACCAGCTGCTCCTCCAAGCGCCTCTTCGCAAAGCGGCGAAGCCCACCTTATCACGTGCCCCCTTCTGTATTCTTGCGCTTATAGACCGCACCCAATCCCAAATGCTTCGAGAATAGCTTCGTATTTCGGGTGGGCGCTTGCTCGATATTTTATGTAGCGGCAGAATCTGACGCATCTCCGACACTCCTTTCATTTCCGACTTAAAAAAAAAACAAAAAAACCCAGCTTACTCGCAAGAAAAAAAAAGTAATAATAAATACATAAATGAACAGGAGCAACGCCATATTCGCCCGTTGTTTGCCGTTGATACCTCCGTGCGTTCGCATAAATGGGGAAAAAATGTTTTGCATAGGATCATTGGCGCATGCGCAACAAAGGTGCGCGGAACAACTCGCCGCCGAGACAAAGGAGGACGACTCCGGGTAAACACGAAAGTGTCCAAAGAATGCGGATCCCGCGCCTTTAAATTAAACAAAAAAAACATATAGAAACAAAAGGCAACCGTAACAGGAACGCGGTGCACGAAGAAGGAACGCTTTGAACCAGACGTCACGACATTTTTCACACTTCTTCCGCGACCTTCTTCGCCTTTTTTTGCTTCCTCCATTCCAACTTCCGACATTCTGACCCAAGACAAATAACAACCATGAAAAACAAAAGAAGAGCACGAATCTTCCGTGGCCAAGTGCGAAACGTTGCCAGTTGTAGCCTTTAAAGAAAATAGAGAAAAAGAGGGAAGCTAAGTATTTTTTTAACAAAAACAAAACGAAAGAAAAGAGTCGGCGGTCCCGAGACTAAACGCAGAAACGAGTTCGAAATCGTTTCAAAATACGGTGGAATTTCAGACCGACCCGTAGCGAGCGGCATGCAACAAAAAAATACCCGGGAATGAAACGAACCTAATAGCAGCAGCGCGGATGAGAAAGAATGAAATAGAGGGAAAGGGGGCTCCTATTCTTCAACGCGTTCCATACGAATAACGCAACATACGCCACGGCCGCACTCACACACACATAACTGTAACGCACGAAGAAAAGATGGGGAAACCCTATAAGTAAAAAGAAAGATGCACGGAGTAGGAACCTCGGCTTTAGGAAAAGCTGCGGCGCTTCTCTGGCGTTCATTCTCGCATTAAAGCGCCGCAAGCTTAATGACATCCTCACGTTTTATTTTCTCTCTTTTTTTACCCTTTCTTCTGTCTGTCCGTTCCGACTTTTGGTATTCTCTTCTTTTTTCTTTCCTTTTTCAGTCTTACGTAATATCTTTCGGTCCCCCCAAAAGCTCAAAGAAAGGTCAGAACGGACATGAAGCATCTGCACGAATTAACCCCCCCCCCCTTTTTTTTTCTTTTACAAAAAAAAAGTAGTCACAAGTTGAGAATACAGAAACAAAACAAAAATACATATAAAGTATGAAAATATGCCCACAAAAATAAAATAATAAAAAAGTCGTGACTCGTCATTATTTTTTGTGCCTATTTTATCTTTTTTTGCGATTTAGCGCTCAAAACGCCGTCGCCGCAGAAAAGTTTCGTCAATTGTCACGACGACGGCGTTGTTTGTTTCAAATATGCCGCGGTCCTTTCTTTTGTCGTCTTGGACGTAAAAACATAAATATAGAAACAAAAAAGGTCGTTCTCTCGTTTTTGGGTGCGCTCAACCACCAGCCTGCCAACAGCAATGCCCCCCCCCCTCCTTTTTCCGCCGCGCTTTCATATTTCACAAGAAACATGACCCTCGTGTCACCCACTTTTCTCTTCCCCCATTTTATTTCTAATTTCTCACACCACCCGCGTGCCCGCAAAGCCCAAGCCCTTCTTTGATAAAAACATTATATATATATATATATATATATATATATATATATATATATAAAGTGAGAAATAGGCAGAAAAGGCCATGTCTCTCGGGGGAGTTCCTTTCTGCAAAAGATCGCCCGTCATAGCCCTCGGTCCCAGCGCGCGATCCTCGGCCAAATCGGATATGCTAATTCTGAATCCTCATAGCCCCCGCATGCTTCTAAATTCTGTGGCTCCTTTGAGTATTTACATTGATGACGCCATGAGGGCGAGTGCAGCACGCGTCGAGGAGCGTGACGTGCTTAAAATATGTCGACACACCCACAACGTTTTGCCGATCAGGAAAGGCGTAGTACACGCCCCCAAGCACCCCCATCGAGAAGAGGGGGGGGGAGAGCGAAGCACCTCATACATCGCGAACCGTAGTGTAAAAACCATACACACATTTTTCGCAAAGCGCCAAGGGTTCATCCCACCAAAGTTCTTGGATAAAACGCTAGCACTGTGGCGTGCATTTTTATTGCGGCGTGAGATGAACCCCGCGACCTCGCTCGAAGATCACCACATCGGCATCGTACGCGTCATTCATAAAGGGACTGCATTTTGACGTTCACACAGTAGCGCCGCAATCCGGCGCCGCAAAATACGCCAGCGCTTCCCGCGCGCGCACAACAAAAGCCAAAACAAAACCAAGCAAAAAAGAAAAAAAACAACGACGGATAAACACGCGCGCAGAACGCACACAGAGTGTCTCCAGTAGTCATCTCTGATTGGCCAGCTGGTGCGACGCAGCACACATACCCCCACGCAAACGCAAAACAAAACAACAAAACCAAAATTTCGTGCAAATAGTACAAAAAAAAAAAAAGAAAGAGAGAGAGAGCGCGGGAAAAAGGAAATAGCTTGCGCGCGAGCGGTTCCAGGCTGTCGCTGGCGATTTGGCTGGAGCGCTTCAAGCGAGTCTCTAGGGCGACACTCCTCTCCCCGCCGGGCTCCCCGGGTCGTTCTGCAAACGTTTGCATTGTCCCAGGGTTTGAACGGCTGGTGCGACGCGCTCGTTGCACGAACGGCGTCAGGAAACGGAGTCAAAAGACTCGACCTCGCGCTCGCCTGGGGTTTCAATAGTGGGCTGGGGATGTTTGTGTTTGATTTCACGCAGCGCGTGCGTGATGGCGTGTTTGTGTAGCGCGGCGCGTTCGGGGGGAAAGAAGAAAGGCGACGAGGGGAGTGAGCGCCGCCAAAAACCGTCCCTTCTTATATGGCGTCCATTGTGCATTCGAGCTCCCTGTTCGATTTCCTCCGTGCCCTTTTCTTCTTTTAGCGTACGACAAAAAGATGGTGGAAGAGATTTAGAGACGGGAGAGCGCCATCTGCCGGCGAGATGAAGACATTTGCACGCGTTCTGCGTAACCCTCCGCGCTTCGTATTCGTAGGCGTCCTTTTTGCCAGTCGTGTACTCGTAAAAACTTGAAAGGAGCGCCGGTTTACGTTCGGGAGCGTGTTTGGTGACACTGACAGTAGGGATGTCATGAACTCGTGTGGAACCCGAGGTTCGACTGGTTCGCCGAAGTTTCAGGCATCTTGCCAAATCCGTCGAAGTTCAACTTTAGAAGCGTGTAGCCCGACTTCTACTCAAACTTCGGCCGAAAGAAGGAAATCAGTGACTCCAAAACCCAAAAGCGGCGACAACACAGACTGATGTTGCAACTCAAAGAAGTCACGAACCCACAAACAAAGGTCACGATTCAAAGTTGTGACGTCACGGACCGATGTCACAACTCAAAATTGTGACGTCAGTCTGATGTCAAAACTCGAACGCTGTGACTTCACAGACTGAGGTCACAACTCAAAGTTGTGTCGTCATAGACTAATAACACAACTCAAAGTTGTGTCGTCACAGATTCATATCACAACTCAAAGCTGTGTCGTGACGGACTCATGTCTCAACTCAACGTTGGTCGTCATGAGAAGACGTAACTGACATTTCGGCGACAACGGAGATAAGTTGCAACAACCACGATTACTCATATTTTCCTTTTTCTCCCATTCTAAAAGTCAATTCGGAGCAAAAGTGCGTCTACACTCCCCCCCCAAAAAAAATAATCGACAAAGTTTTGTTTTGGCTGAAACGGCGCTCGTCAAAGTCAGTGCCTCGGGAACAAAACGTACCGCTAAAACGGTTAAAAAAAACACAAAATCCGGATCCGTGCTCTCATCCACTTCCAGCGCTCGACGTCGAATCAACATTCACGCCGGGAAACAAACGCGCGAGCAAAAACAGTCGCGCCTTTCTCCAAACACGCCTCCTATATCCTAAACGCAAAACAAAAACAGGAGCCCACTCAGTTCGAGCGCTGGAAGTTCGCAATGCAAGCATTATATCCCCATCGATCCAAATGCCCTAGAAGACAAGATTTCGCATGAAATCGCGTTAAAACCAACAACCACTCAACCCAAGGAAAGACTTGGCGTGGTTCTTGCTTCGTCGTCTATATACACGCCACTCCAGGAACAAACGGAACGCGCCGTGCACTATATATAGAATCAGCGCTTCCCTCTTATCCGATTTACGAGATCAGATCCAGAGGCTGAAATTTCATCGAATACTCGTTCCCTTTTTTTTCTCTCTTCGACCGACGAAATCTGCTCGACTCGGATGAGGGACTTGCGTGGTTTCTCTGGAGAAACAGGATCAAGCAAAACACCGCGCCGCCGAAAGCAGCTAACACTAAACAGTATAGCTACAGTCAGTGAAAAGATGAGAACGGCATGGCGTCTCTTCCGGGTGCCCGGAATCCTGTAATACGCGCCCGTTGCCTTCCGCCGTGCTTTGGCTGCGCGAGCACGCTCGAGGGTCACGAGCCACCGAAGCGTTATCGGAAAGAAGCTTGCGCTAAAGGCGTTCAACTGAAAAAAAAAAAAAAAAAACATCGTTGTTGTTTTAGCCCTGTCAGTGGCTATAATAAATACATCAATAGCAAGAACAAAAAACACGAATATATAAGAAAAGAACGAATAAGAATTTGGGATAAATAAGATGGTGCGCCGACGTTGCTAGTCCGACAGAGTTAGTCGGATTCAAGCCCCATCAAAATCGGGCCGTACACCCCTACAAACGTGTACCAAAAGAATGACGTTCAATAAACGGCGCCGGTCGAACCCTGAACATAATAGGATGAAACGCGAAATACTCAAGGATGCTCAACTTGTACCTTATGCCTGGAGTATAGTCTCGGTCTTTACTCTTATGTTCCTTTTCTTCCGAGTAGTATACGGAAGTAAATGTGGAAGATTTGGCCATTTCTCTCCACTTTACAAAGCCTAGTTGCACGAAGTATTAGACGAGCTAATAGATAGAATGTGCCCAATAACGCCAAGAACTCCATCTCAGACTCTCGGAAAATGCCTATTTCACAAGGACGCCGCCATCTTGAAATTTAGTCACTTCCAGTTTGGGCGAAAACATATTGTTTTACCATCGCAACGCCAATAGAATGTATTTAGGATATAAGCGTATAGCCGTCACCTATTCACTTTTTGTCTCCCCTTTATTTTTTATTTTTTTACTATTTGCAGGTTGAAATGCTTTATTATTTTTTCGTCGCCCATGCCTGATATGCCTACCAGGTGGCTGCAGGGACGAGAGTAAGCGAATAGATCTATAGACCCACTCAACGGGCCTAATAATGATGATAATGGTGACTATGATGACGATGGTAGTAATGGTAACGACAATGACGGCAATGTTTATATATTTCACCACCTTATGAAATACAAATGTCATTTATTTTATTATACATCTTGGATGGTTTCTGTATCGCTAGATTCGATGATTAGGAAACCCAGGTTTTACTGGATGGAAATGAAGCAGATGCGATTGTGGATTAGAGGCTGCTTCGGAAATAGTCGATCGCTCCCGGTGTACAAAACGCGAACGCAGTGAACGATTTGGGGAAAATGTCAAGAAGTGTCACGCACATTGAGCAGCTGCATACCATAGGGCGTCGTAAACTTCCGTTGAAAAGTTGAAAATGATGACTCCGTGTTCCTGTGAACTTGTTTGACCAGGTCTACAAACTTGTTTATACGGTACGTGTCTCTGCCGGCTTGCATAAATTCATTATGATGTTGAGTTTGAGAGATAGCACAGATGACCCACTTGATGTCGAGTGGCATGATTACTTGGGCATAAATTGCATCAGACAGTAACCAAAAGGATACCCGCAAAATTCCCATTACAGGAAAAGAAGTAAAAAAAAAATTCGCTGCCCCTAAAGACATGCCTCACGAGTCGCAACTCGAAAACTCTAACGAGAATATAGTGTTTTATTCCAGTAATTGCTCGGGTTGATTGGAGCTTGTCTAACTAGCCCTTTTTCAATTAATCACTTACTTGAACAGTAAATCAACACAGACAACAAAGTAACCGAGGTGGTTACTATTTAGGGCTCAAACCGCTTCGTCCACCCCTTCCAATAACTGAACTCTCATGTCTCAGATTAACAGACTTCTGCATTCAAATAAAACGAAATAATTGAGACTGAATGAAATTGTAACATAGCAACCACTGTCATTTCGGTGCATTCACAGGCATTTCTCCTGATCAAGGATATATATTTTAAACTCCTCTCCTACACGCTGTCTATTTTAAGGGGAAAATGTTTCAATTAGTTTTGGAACTGGTACTGTTTCTTCTAATTGCAGTTATTTAGAACTTCGTAGTCAAGCTAAGAATAATAGGTCATACCTCAGAGGCTCGTAAAAAGATTGCAGCGATCATACCACTCGATGGCAGAGGTCTCGCACTGCCAGATTATACGCAGGTTCCAGACCAGTTGCTTGCGTTCACTGCCTCTTGAAAACTTTTGGAGGTTATCTCGAGAGCCAGCTCCTTGAAACGCCTGTTAGTGGTTAGAAAGGATGGCTTCGGGAGGTTCACCTATATTTCATTTTGCTTGTTTTAAACTTGTCGTTTCGGAGGAAACTTTCCATAAGGAACTACGCTAAAAGACCAAAAATTAACAAAAAATAATGTGTAACACGCATGTTGCTCGTGTAGCCTTCGGCAACACTTGCTTGCCTTCCAAGTTCCAACCCACCATTTTTCGTGAAACGCGTCCAGGGAACCCCAGTGCAATAAAGAACTCCGTGGCCGTCCTTCAATCTGGCTTCAATTAGGAGGTAGTTCAACGGGACCGCGAGCGTCGACAGCTTCGCTCCCTCCGACGAGGAGGGTGTGAGGCATCGCTTACATTTTGTTGCTCTAGCACAGCCTTCTACAACGAGCTCACAAACACCAGCTCGTCTAAAGAAGGGAACTTTATGGCAACCATGTTTCACCGTAAAAAAAAAAAAAGAGGGGAAGGCAGGGGAGGGAGGGGGGGAAGCAACACCAAAAGGCCAGGGCTCAGAGGCCCCTCTGAGTTCCGTTCCTCTTTGAGGTCTGAGCTGTATTAAACTAATACCGGCTAGCTTCTTTTCTTTTAACTTTTGGGTGCCCGCACGGGGCCCCTGGCAGCCCAGGGCCCTGGGCCGCAGGCCCCTTAGCCCGTACCTTAATCTAACCTTGCTGCTTGATTGGTCATTAGCTCGTCGCGTCGGCCTGCTTCTGTACTTAAGCTGTAACCAAGTACATAGTACCTAATGCCCTCCGCTTTATCTGTTTTGCTGATCGAACTAAATGAACAGACGCAAAACTAAAGGTAACGAAATGACAACGAAACAGATATGACACGAAGTGCGTGAAGACTAGCCCCCCCCCCCCCCCCCACACACACACACACACACGTTGAAATAAACGTACCGCACGTATAACCATTCACCGACACAGCTATGAAGATATGAATAGGTATGTCTATATATGTTGTATCGTATTCCTCCACATAATGGCCTACAGCCGACAGTATAATAAATAAATATGAACCACAACGAACGGCAGAACATCGTCGTCATCCTGCTCAACGCTGCCAAAAGCTCGATCTCTCGAAAACAAAAAAAAAAGAGAGAAAAGAAAGGTAAACCAAAACAAACAAACAGTAAATAGTGCCGCGAATCCTGGAGGAACAGGAAGAAACAAATAAAGTCAGAACTTGCAAAACGCGAATGCACACACGGTCACACCTCGAGCAAGGAAAAGGAAAACAAGGCGGAAAACAAACGCGTGTTGGGTCTCTTCTTTCTTCGAGCACGTATGCGCTCCTCCACCCACGCAATAACAAAAAAATAAAATAAAAAAAGAGCTCGCGTAGAGGGCTTGAGACCAGCTCAGCGGCCAGTCACCGCAAAGACCCCGAAGGGGCCCTTCCTCTTCTTCTTCGTGGCCTCGGCCCAATGATATGCGCATACGGAGAGACGCCAAGACCCCAAAGGCGAAAGAAGAAAAGCCTCTCGTCCGACGTCTCTCCGGCGCAGCTCCGTCTTCTGACGTTCTCGAAACGCTCTCGGTGCGCGGGCCGTAAAAAGAAGAGAAAGAAAAAAGGAGCCATCCCACACTCGCGCAGAGAAAAAGACGGACAAGGCGGACGGGACGGACAGGGCTGGAATTATCAGCGGCGTCAACCTCTCCGGGAGGTCCTTCCAAGGCGTCCCGACGTACTACGCCGTCAAAAGTTGGCCCGGCCAAGTCCTCTTCGTGCCGCTTTGCTTTTCTTTTTTCTTTTTTCTCACGAAAAGAAAGCGAGTATTGCCCAGGAATACAACCTGCAACGCGTTTCTATTGTTACGGACCCTTTCTAGCGCTTATCCGTATCACCCAGGTGAAAAATATCGAGACATTGGGCTGTGCGATACGCATTCGCGGCGTGTAATATTCCGCTAAAGACTGCACAGGCATTGTCATTGTCTCTAATCACTCACAACTCAAGAAACTCAGGACGTGACTTGCAACGTTTAAAGTTCCTCTCTTCGTGATTGTTTCTTGGCCACTGACTGATGTTGCACTCTCGTCGGAGTGATAGTGAGATGCTCCGGTACTATAGAAATGCACGCACGTGAACTATAACTATAAGTACGTTTACGACAAAGACAAAAAGCCGACTAAAAAAACACCATTCGAATCATTCGGAACGATTTTATAATTCCACACAAATGCAATGTTCCTGTGTGCACGGGGGCAGAGGAGACCAGGAAGATATACACGTTCCTTCACAATAGACCATTTGCTATATTACCCAAGCATCAAGGAGATGCAGGGATTGGTGTTCCACGCGCCACACGCGCATGCCTTCCTGTATAAAAAATTCCAAGTAAATAACCAAAATAAAGCTTTGACAAACGCGCGTGCAAGATGCCATTTGTTTTAGGTATTTGCTTTAGAAAAGTTAGTACTGCTGAGGCCAGCACGTGCGGCGCGTGGAACACCAATCCCTGCATTCTCCTTGATACTTGGGTAATACAGCAATAGGTCTATTGGCACGTGTGCAGGTTCGTCTGCGCCCACGTGTTTTTTTTTCTTTTTTTCTTGATTTTAATTAATGACGGAGTGTGCTCGGCTGCCCCCGTTGTTCGCACGTTTTCTCCCGTGTCGCTCCCCTTTTGATTGACGTGCCCCTCCTTGCACTCCGACGCGCCAAAAGACGAATTTCGGATCACTTGCTCTCCGCATACACCAACTCAACCCTCTGACGTCACCCCGCTGCGGTGGCGCTGCTGTCGGCACTGGGCATGCGCAGTCGCTTCCCATCGCGCGAGTTTTGTTTCTGGGCACGCGCGGTCAAACGTCGACTTGTTTCCGAACAGCGTGTTCGATCTATGGGTTGCTGTAGTTTGGCCTCGTGTTTGCGGGGTATTATGCTGTCTGTCTGACTTCGGTACAATCATTCGCAGAGTACGAACGGCAGGGAGGTCGTTGGATTTCCCCGTCCCCGCTGCGAACCTCCCAGCCTCGATGACACTTCGGCGACTCGTGAACTTCGAGCGTGCTCGCGGCGGCCGAGCACGCCCGAAGGCAACGAGCGGGTGCTGGAGCAACGAGAGTCCGGAACAAAAAGGAAGTTTACAAATTCGCCTTCATTCATCCTTGCACGTCGTGGTTATCGACATGGTCGTGCATGTAATTCCATTTATTGCATCCGCATATTTTATTTTCAAGTAGTTCCTATGTTCCATACATTATGTCCGCTGTTGTATGGGTTAACTCCGTGATTTATTTATATATTTTATCTCGGAATTGTCGTTCTTCTGTCTAAATGTACGCATAAATTTTGAAAAATTTAGTCGGTCTGCAATGATTGAACCGATTTTTCATCCCATCAGACAAGCATGAATTGATTAATGCGGCCGCACGCAACCGCAATAGGAATTGCGTGCGGTCGCCAGCCGCAGTCATTTTCGATGTGGAAGTTTTCGATAGTTTATTAGAATCCGTACGATAAATTCACCGGTGCCTCTACCGAAAATGCGAGCGAAGACGTCATCATCATCTCTACATTTTTGTTTGTTGTCACAAGTTGATTACGCGAGGTGTGATCAGTACGTTTTGCCTCCAAGGCTGCAACTTTCTTATTCCGTGATGGAAGTGAACGATGTTACATTCGAATGAAAGTTTGGAATTTCCTCTTTCCCAGGAGCGCGCAGCTTTTCAACATAGTCCCCATCGGCGGCGGTGAGCTTCCGCTACCTGTGCACTGTACACATGCCGTCGTAGACGATTGAGGGCGGATGTTAACGACACCATGCGGCACGCTGCATCGGTAACCTCTTCGTCGGACGCAAACTGTGTACCCTTCAGATGGTCCCTCATCTCGGAAAATAGCCAAAAGTCTCTATCTAAAATGTTTTCACTTTGATAAGATATCACTCGAGGTTTTGGTAAAAGCGCAGCAAACCGGCGCTCCGTACGCTAAAGGAGCGCTCGAGCCCTAAGGACAAGAAAGAGCGAGAGAGAGAGAGAGAGAGAGAGAGAGAGAGAGATGAAAGAGCTCTCGTCGATTAGCTTCGCGTGGCCCAGTGACATCGTGACGGGTCACGGACGAAGCGGGAAGCGCCGACGTGCGTTCTGTCCCTGCAGGCTGGCCGGTGTGCGATCTTTCCGCGAAAATTTACGAGTCTATTTTGTTCGGCCAAAAGTTTTTAGTTATCTATTTTCTTTTTTCAGTGAACTAAAAACTTTGAAAACAGGGGACTCGGTTTGTGGTTGGCTCTAATAACGACGAATATCCGTATCTGAGTGCTATGGAAATATATGTAATTTGGTGTTCTTGACGACATCTTGTAAGTTGCCTTACGCTTCACTCTCCCCGTCCATCCCCACGAAACTAAAAAGAAAAGAAAAAAACCCTGAAGATGTAGTCTTTTTTTTTTTCTTCCGTAACGCTTCCCTGTAGTATCGAAATACTGCAAGAGCGTGCGAAATTGAAAGAGCGATTTGTCAATTCAAACTTCCTCTAGTGGTTCTTGAGTGCGTCCGTGCGCGTGTGTGAGCGTGCGTGCGTGCGTGTGTGTGTGTGTGTGTGTGTGTGTGTGTGTGTGTGTGTGTGTGTGTGTGTGTGTGTGTGTGTGGTGTGCGTGTGCGTGTGTGCGAACCAAAAGAAAGCAAAATGAAAGAGCTGAAACTGGCGACATTACGAGCCCATATCAGGAAAACCACAATCCGAAAGTTGACACAACTGTTACCTATCAAACACGAACATTTACAGATTTAATACTCACTCATAAAAAAGAAAAAGAAAAAAAGGACCAGTCATACACGCGCACGCGGTAAAGGGCGATTGAACTCTGACCAAAGAGAACGCAAACCGCCTCACTCCCCAAGCGACGGAAAGACAGACACCCAACTCGGAAAGAAGGCAAGCATATATATATATATATATATATATATATATATATATATATATATATATATATATATATATATATATATATATATATATATATATATATATATATATAAGTCGGACAATCAACGTCGCCCGTGATTCGAGCAAGGAAACCTTTCGAAGCGAGAAAATACCACAGCTTTCGCGCAGCACGCGATCTTACCAAGAGCCTGCGCCCGGAAAAAGCTGACTGCCGCTTAAAAAGCGATTACAGTTTCGTAATCCCCTCGCATGCCCCTTTTTGACCCCTCTCCCCCCCCTCCCTCCTCGCCCGCCCCCGCCCCGCACCGAAATCCAACCTGTCGCACGATCTAAACACACACATCCAAAAAAAGCGGCGTCCTAAGAAAACAAAAAAAGCAAGGACAAGAACAAGAACAACAGCAACAGCGTTACGTGGTGGGTGCTTCATTCATCGTGTGATGGACATATGCCAGAAATGGGATGCACGCGTCCATAAAAAGACAGCTAGAGTCAGAAGTGAGCTGGGGAGAAGGAGGCACGGGACAGTTGGGGGCAAGGGGAGCCAGCCTCCTCGTCTCTTCATATACGCCCATATGCTGCACAATGGAAATCAAGTGTATATGTATATATATATATATATATACATATATACGTATATATATATATATATATATATATTTGGCTGTGAACAGACAAATATATACTTTTTTCTTTTGTGTGTTAATATGCTTTTGTTTTTGTGTGTTTCGTGTGTGTGTGTGGGGAGGGGGAGGGGGATGCTTAATTCCCCTTTGTTTCATGGAGAAATGATGTCACTATGCCGCTCAGTATAAACGCATCTTTTTTTCTTTTTGTGACGTAACGAAACACAAGCAGCATTTGTAAGCTCCTTCTCTTTTGTTTATCTTTTGAATTGGCGCCCGCAAAATTAATATGCATATACACCAACGCAGTGTTTACATATATATATATATATATATCTCCGACAACGATACCCGATAACAACGTGCGACGCATGCGCAGAGGCGCCGGCGAAGCATTATCGGGTATCGTTATCAGAGTTATCTGAACAATCTATACTGAAATTTCCTTACCGCGAGCTTTTGGCGGCGCCTCGAGCAGTTTATGGTAGTATTCCGTTTGCCCACAAACGATATGCTTTCGTGGCAACGCTGAAGCTCGAACGAAGTGTTTACAAAATATACGCAAACGGCGTTTGTGATTTGTGCTCGCCGAGCGTTCTTATATATACAGTCTTGGGGGAAATGCAGTAAGATGGTATTACCACTTTCTCCGGAATATTTTCGTCGATCTATGGGAAATATTTCCCCAGAGGACAAATTTGAAGCGCCCGAGGCGCGCTACTAACATTAGGAGTCTCGACCAACCATCTCACTCGGAAAGCCCCGAAAAAGCCCGGGTCACACCGCTCACACGTCGTACAAAAAAGAGTCTGCAAACTCGAGCCGCCACAATATCCGTGGTTCGAATGCTGTGTGCCAGGCACGTAGCCAGTATTTTGTTTCGGGGGGGGGGGGGGGTTTGCCTATGACAAAGAGGCTGTATGACAGGGAGGTGGAGAGGAAGCCCCAGCAAAATGGAAGATTTCGGGAGGGGGCCCTAAGCCCCCCCCCCCCCCCTGGATACGTGCCTGCCGTGTGTCCAAGTTTCGTCCCTGAACTCGTTTCCACGCGGCATTCGAAGACCGCGGATCTCGCGGAGACTCGCGTTCGAATCTGCATGCAGACTGTCTTTTGTAGGGTGTATATAAGCAGTGTGACTCCCGGCTTTATTAAGCCGCAGTCAGACTGCTGTACAAAAGACGCGGAGGTCTCCCGCAGACATGATTGGACAGGTTTATCCGCGGACATGTCTGCCAACAGTGTTTTCGGATGTGCTAAAACCGTTCCCTAAAAAGTGTCTCAAGACTGTCTTCTATGCTATAATGTAACTGTCATGTATTAGCGGTAGGCGTGGTTCAAAGAAGCTACCGTAAAAAAAATAAATAAAGTCGCGGGATGCGCCTATACTTTTTCGTAAAACTCCACCGGACGCGTCGAAAAAATTTGGACGATTGGAAACGCCATTATAGCTGAAACCTGCGAGTCATATTATTCCGGAACCGACATCGTACACGTTGCCCAAAAAAAGTAACTAAATACCGTTACTCGTTACTCGCTCAAAAGTAACTAAATACGTTACTCGTTACCGATTCTCAAAAGGAACGCGTGAGTTACCTCAAAAGTAACGAGTTACTTTCCACGTTACTTTGACGACCAAATGCACAACTGTTTTTGTTTCATGGTTTATTGTTTTCTTTTTAGTAGTCATTGCCCTTACGCGGCAGCTGCCTGTAGTAGTTTTCATCTGTTATGTTTCCCGCTTCTTTGAAAATTCATCTCCGGCGACGCTGAATAGTCGTTCTACACGGACGCGCTCGAAGGAACGGCAGTGTTGTGCTTCAGAAAGAGCTGGCGAATCTTCGGGAACTACGTCTTCATTGAGGACAGCGGGTAATGGGTTATGTGCCTTTCTGTGTTTGCAACCTCCGGGTTTGCATTCGGTCCGTACCCGGTTCTAGAAAAGTTCACCCAACGAACCTGATTGTGCTCGCTGGGTGAAGAGACATTCCAAGCTGTAGAGTTCAGTACAGCAACGTATATCGCTGGACACGTCAGTCGAACTGTTCGACTGACGCGTTAGCATGATACTGATCATACTGTTTATTTGTTTTTCGGGTTGTCCATCTGCCTTTGTCGCAACAGACGCATGCTAAGGCTAGAATAAAAACAAGGCCGTTTAAGCGGTGTTGTACACGTTACTCTCAAAAGTAACGAGATACCGTTACTCGTTACTTGGCCTTAAGAAGTAACTAAATACCGTTACTCGTTCCTTTTCTAAAAATGTAACTAAATACGTTACTCGTTACCGAAAATAGTAACTGGGTACAAGTAACTCGTTACTTGTAACGCGTTACGTACATGTCTGTTCCGGAATAATTGAAACGCCACGTAAATAATGCTACATCTACATTAATATATATATATATATATATATATATATATATATATATATATATATATATATATATATATATATATATATATATATATATATATATATATATATATATATATAACTTTTGTTTTTTATGTTTATTCCTAGTTACACCCGTGCCGCTTCTGGTGACAAAGCTTGCTAGGGCGGAACCAGTGGAAGCTTCCAAAGCTTCATTCTAAGGACCGAGGTATATTACTCAAACTCGCCGAAGTTGCCTAGCGTCCCTTTCGCTTGCCGCCTTTTTCGTTAATTTTTTTTTATTCTAATTCTTCCAAAGAACGTTCATTTTTTTTTTTTTTTAAGGGGCGGCCTGTTTGATGTGTTTTTGCTTTCTGTTTCCGGCCTACTGTCCTCAACGCAGGAGCGGACGAATGAAAAAGATCCATCAACTCCCGTCGAAACTTCGTCGCTTTCAAGGTCTTCAATATGCGGGAATTAAAGGAGAGTTCACGACGCCACATCGACTACTTTATAACCGAGTTAAGCCGGGAGACATGTTTTTACGCATTTTGGAGAAAAATTGGTCTTACCCACGTCTTACCACGATATATGTATATATTCCTGAGTACTCTCGCTTCGGTGAGTGACCGCCTTTCTCTCCGAGGGTTTTATTGAATTACTCTAAATACAATGACAAAATGTCTGACTTTTTATTAATTTTAATGGTTAGAAATACGTGTCTGCTTAAAGTAGTGGTGTTAAAAAGAACTTCTTGAACGCGTTTTTTGTTGCAGACTTCGCAGGACGATCTCTACATGACAGCGATAACTCTTTCCAGCGACGCGAAGTTTCTCTTGAAAGAACGATCAAGCTTATAATATAAACACGATCGAACAGAATACGTATTCTGACTCGAAGAGTTCTTTGTGCATTAAAGATGAGCAAAGGGCTGATAAGGCACCATCCGAACGCTTCTCTGCTTCATTCACACTTGATTTCATGCTATAACACGAATGCGCGGATTGCGGGTCGGAGGGGGCTCCGCGTTTAACGGATGCGGTTCGGGTGAGCATAAATCTGTGGGTACGGATGATCGAACTGTTATCCCTGCAAGGCCGCGCAAGCTTAAATCTTAGTGTACGTCATGAACACTTCGTAGCTCTATGTATCCCCGTTTTGCGATTATCGCAGGATGTAAGGGCAACCGCACTAGGGAAGCCACTGGCTGCGATGTCAGCCGGACAATTCGCAATCCGTCAGACGAAGACCACCTTCAACAAAGCGCCTTAATACCATCAGTAACGAATAAAATCAAATTAAAAAAGCCGTAACGCAGAAACTTAGAAATCGTGTCGACTACACACACAGTCCCTGCATCTAGAAACACGGAATGGAGGAAGCAATAACATATTAAACGTAAACAGCGCGGGTTCGTATTCGTAAATGCTGCGAAGCCAGTTCGCTTACTAAGAAAAGGAGAGAGAGAGAGAGAAAGAAAAGCAACTACCAAGTAAACACGCGCAGAAACTTACACCTTGAGGTGCTGCAACGACGACTGTACGCGCAAGTAAGACGAACGAACGAATAGTTCGACGAAAAAAAAAGAGAAAAAAAAAGAAAAGCGCGTGCCGTGAGATGGAAGGTTTGCAGAAGAGCGACTTTGAGGGAGAAAGTGAGGTGAGATTGTGGCGGCCTTATTACAAAAGAGAAAAGAAACAGAAACTAACGAAACGAAATGTGTGTACGTGTGTGTGTATATATACGAAAGGGAGGAGGGTGCGCACACGCATCTAAACCGCGGCTCAGAATATATCCACCACACGAGTTCGCATCTGAAGAGATCGTTTTCTCAATTCCTGCCACGTACTCCCCAAAGAGGCACGCATTCAGAGTGGAGAAAACGATAGATGGAGAGCGGAGAAAAAAGAGGACGAGGAAGAGAGATTCGGGATGATGCCGATGCGAAAGTGTGTGCTCGATGGAAGATGCTCTTCGCATGGAGTTCCGTATAAACAAACTCTGGATTCGAGACCGAAACGTAAATCGGAGAGGTATGTGAGTCGAGAAGGATATACGAGTCTTAGCTATAGACCGTGTTTCCAACTCGTATATAACTGAGGTCCATGAAGATTTGCAAGTAGCATCGTGAGGTTTTATTACCGTTTTCTCCAACCGAAACGACACGCAATTACGACGGGATGCTGGATGGATAGATGGATGATAACGGCAGTGCCCTTTATAAATGGCGGTAGCTTGAGCCACCTATGTAGTCTAAAGACCAAAACGCACGAATCCTGTCTCCTTTCTTGTAAACCAATTTTCTTCCCACCTGCATTTTATTAACTAGCACCAGTCAGTTTGGGATATCGCCAAGATGGCCTCTAATAAAAAAAAGATTAAAGAAAAAGGAAAACACGCATTTCCTCCGCGTTTTATCCCCGTCGAGGGAGTCGCCAATCTTCTCTTGGCCAACCTTCGTCGGCGACCCCGACACCGAACCCACTGGGAGACAGGGTTGAGATTTTGGGATGGAGCCACGCGGGTCTTTGGGTTGGAGCCACGCGGGCGGGAATCCCAATTTTCCTCTGTTTCACCTGTCCCCCAGCTGTGCCAGTTAGTTGCATTTCAGTCAATTCTCCCGAGATGATTTCCTGCCGAACTTTGATCGTCCTCTTTGTGATTGTAATCCTTTTCTCCTCTGTTCTTCCATCCTCGCCGTCTCCAGCAGGCGCTCGTTGCCTTCCACCGAGCGTTGGCCGCTCGTGCGACGAAGCATCATCGAAGACAGAAAGCTCGCGCTCGAGGAGCATAGTTCCCCCACCATAGTCGGTGCCAGCGTTTGTGAAACAGTATCCTAAATAGTAATCTACTGTCATATTTGGATACGGTTTTGGTGCCCGATCGCGACACTACACTTCACCCCTGGGCAGGTAAACCGGAAACGGGCTACGTCGTTTTCATTGCAAGAATCAATAAAACATAAGCTTATTTCCTCGCAGAACGTTAATAATTTACCATCTTGTACGGTGAATTAGGGTACTTGCATGCGAAGTTAAGAGATGCACTTCCATGGGAAAACGCGCGCGCATTTGTCACGTCGCCGGACAATAACAGGAATTACCTTTTACTGGTCGCAGCGAAAAGTAGATAACTTTCATTACCATTTTACAAGTGAAATTTCTTTAGTTACAGCATTTTTTCCGATCAGTGAGCGATGTTTAACTTCCTAGTATTCCGGGTTCAGTCCTACGTTCTACAGCCAGTGTGCAAAAGACAAGCGGCGAGTCTAAGCAAGAGTAACAGACGAAAAGAACGTTGGGCTTCTTCAAGGAGAGATAACATCCTGGTGACGCTAATATTGATAACCTACAAGATTCGCATGCCACCAACTGACCCCAATTTATGAGCTGTTGAAACGCGTTCAACGCTAAAGGCACTCGTACTACAATAGGTGTTTTTATTTTTATTATCGTGTTGAATTTATCTGGCGGTAAGAGTTTTCTTGGCTTTTCTTTTCGTCGTTTTAAAAGTTACCGGGGATGCGGATATGAGTTTTGACCGCTAGAACAAACTTACTTTTGCACCCGTACATGAGCATCAGAGTGAATAAAAAACGAACGTTATTTAATGCAAATGGCACTTATTACTTGCCTTTACTTTATTTCGATCGTCTATTACTTGCACAGGTAGGTACATTTCCAGTGTTAGTGCGTAGTCGGCGTCTCTATGGATTTTCGAGACGGACTTCGTTGCTCTGGCACGTAAATACCCCTGCAGAAAAGCGCCGATGCCGTGTTAGCGTTAACAGTGTCGGACAGTGTATACATAAATACTCGCATCGTAGCCATGTTAGCACAGTTTTTAATGCACAGACCCCGAAAGAAAAAATCCGTACCAGTTAGGGACCATTTTCGATCCAATGGTCGGGACAGGACGTCTAAACAGGCCTGTCGGACGCACGTTCCTGCAGGCATGCACCGCACTGTGACCGTGTCCTTCCGCTATTCGGCGAAAAAGTCGTCTGCTTCTTTCAAACGGGTCGCGGTGACGTCAGAACGACGCCGAGTTCTGATTGGCTTTGATTGGAAGGATAGTGGGAAGACCTCAATGCTAGATGCCTCAAAACCTACCCACTATTTTTTTTTTTTAAGTCGGGTAATAAGAGTTTTATGCTCCGAGATCATCCTAACCCATGTGCAACAAGCAGACGAACTTGCGTTCCGTATAGTCATGCGTTGTCCGCACTCGATTTTTATGCCACGGTACACGCGCTTTGAGCCACCTGTGGCTCATCCCACATTTTCTGTCCCGAGGCCGCGAGCGGGACGCAAAAGAACAAGTGCACCGCGTACTCCGGGGAATCTAGTCGGGCAGTTGAGAGATTCGCCCGACCGATTGACCTCCGCCGGGAAGGCGTCAGAAGAACCAACAAGAGAGCAGACCAATCAACCGACTCACGCACACGCAGTGCACACGCACAGCTCGACGGCGTCGTATAGCGTACGGCAAGCAAAAAGCCCCGCTATACATCCACCCACCCACACACACACCCCGGGGTCCCACGCACACGCTAATTCTATTTAAAGACGCGCCTCTTCGTCGTCATTACCAGAGGCGTTTTCTCCGGTTCCGCGGGGCCGGAAGTGGTGGGACCAGTTATGGCGGCGCGGGGGCCTCGGCACCAGGCAAATTAATTCCCTCGCTCAAAAGCCGACTGTGTTCACCTTGCGCGTCGGACCGGAGCGGACTTTACGAGTTGGGTTTCGTGTTCATTGTTTCGTTCTTTCCTTCGGGGTTTAAGTTGTTTTTTTCCAAGTCGGTGGTATTTCTTCGGTGTTTATGTTCTCCCCCATAAATTAGGTGTTTTTCGGAGACCATTTTTGATGCTGGACCGAAAATCGGCTCTTCTCGTGGCTTATGTTAAAAAAACTAAGAAGAAACAGGACAGCACAAGGCGTATTTTTTCTTGGTTTATTTTTTTCACAAATTCGGTGTAAATCGGGGTAAATTTTTTTATGTTGGACAGAAGATTGGTTTTTAACAAAACTTACGCTGCAAAAATATATAAAATAAAAGTCGACAAGGTGTTTACTCGGGGTTCACTTTTTCTCCCACAGATTCGGCGTTTTTCCGAGTAAATAGTTTTGTGTTGGACAGAAAATCGGCTTTTATCGAAGCTCATACTGAAAAAAAGGACAGGGCCGTGGGTTTCTTCCAACCTCCAGAAAACATGCGCGTAACCTGACTAGTTGGGAAACGTTTCAATACCGATAAGACAAGGAAGCGAGTTAAAGATGCGGTTCTCGAAGAATGAAGCAACCTGGGGCCCTAGACTCGCCAAAAAGCGGAATTGAGCCGAAAGTTAGGGAGAGCGCCGATCGGACTTCGGCGACAAACGCGAGGCGTGATCGTCATCAGAGTGCAACCGTCGCGCTCGGCCCCAACTTTGTGTTTAACGAGTCTATGGGGCGCCCCAGGTCGACATTTCGACAGTTCGGGGTCAACAGCTTGACATTTCGGGTTAACAGATGGACAGTTCGGGGCAACTGTTCGACAGTTCGGGTTAACAGATCGAACAGTTCGGGTTAA
Organism: Ixodes ricinus; assembly: GCA_037355805.1. NCBI lineage: Eukaryota > Metazoa > Arthropoda > Arachnida > Ixodida > Ixodidae > Ixodes > Ixodes ricinus. The sequence goes on along the minus strand of JAZHYW010011064.1, from coordinate 94,769 downwards.
CAGATCGACAGTTCGGGTTAACAGATCGACAGTTCGGGTTAACAGATCGAACAGTTCGGGTTAACAGGCTCGACAGTTCGGGTTAACAGCTCGACAGTTCGGGTTAACAGATCGACAGTTCGGGCTCGTCACAGCGACCGATCGACAGTTCGGGTTACGCCACAGAGTCGACAGTTCGAGGTTGAGGCAGCAGATCGACAGTTCGGGTTGACAGGATCAGACAGTTCGGGTTAACAGATCGACAGTTCGGGTTAACAGATCGACAGTTCGGGTCAACAGGTCGACAGTTCGGGGCAACAGTTCGACAGTTCGAGTCAACACAAGATGAAGCTGTAGAGATAAAGATTTCTTTCGGCTTCTCAATAAAGTTATTTCTCTCTCTCCCTCCCGCGGAGGTCGAATTTTTCTATTCTTTTTCGATGAATCCGGCCCGGCGGTTTATGTTTCGGGGTTTATCGGTGTCTGCCAAAACACAGAATCCTATAATCACTAGAAGAGTTTTGGTGGTTCCTTTCGGTGACCTCCGATACCCCCGATAACGATACGATGCGTGTACAAAAGCGGCGGTGGAGTATCGTCGGGTATCGTTATCGGAGTCATCGGAACGACCTAATGAGCGTTCGGCAGCCAATGGGATTGCGCTATCAGGCGACAAGGACGCCTGACGACCAATCACGAAGCGAGAACATACCAAGCTCCGCCTGCAGCGTTTCTTAAACTTTCGGCGACCATTGGGGCCGAGAGGCTCTGTGGCGCCCTCTTATGGTTTCCGTCCGTGACAGTCACGATCAGAAATTTTCTCGCCGTGACGTCATGAATCTTGATTCTCTTATCATTGGTTACGAACTGCAAGTTAATTCGATGATGTGTGTTGCAATAACGATGGAAGCTCAGAGTTACCGCATTCTCAAACCAACGTCGTCATAGTTGACGCTCTGACATAGCGACGATTATACCGAAAGGAAGAGGATCCAAATAAAGACGACCTAGCGAGCGTTTAGCCAATCGCGAATTACGACACTTTTGATCGCGCACGTCTCTAATAGCCACGAGTCATCGGAGTCAATTCAACACCGAGCGAGTATCCCGTGACCCTCACAATAGGCCCAGTAACGCGCAGGGCGCCTATAGTCACGCGATGCGTTCACAAGGCATGGATTGGCTGGGTTGGCTCGTAGCAATCCGCTGTGGTCCATCTGAAACTGACCACATAGTCGGTGCCGGGTGTGCGGCGTGAAACACCTCTAAACAGCATAGACGAAGGCTGACCCCTATACCCGCTGACCTCGACGCAATCCGACGCGAACTCCGGGGTAAAAGAAGAAAATTGAAAGAAAAAGGTAAGTGGTGGTGTGCTTTAAGCGCGCCGGTGGGGTGGTAGTAAGTAGTCCTATGAATGAGCAAAGAGACCGGTATATCTCCTCTTGCCGATTTATATGCGTCGTTGTGTCGTGAAGCTGATGGCCGCTTCGCGTACGGTGAGATTTTTGGCATAAAACGCGCGCGATCGTTTGGGGCGTTGGGAGATGGGAATGAATGATGTTGCGTGTGAGTCGCCGCACGCGCATTTTTGGGGAAACATCAAACTTAATAAGATGATGTGGAGGAGGAGATGGGAGCGTGCGGGGTCGACAGAGCGCCATAGCTCTGCTTGGAGGGATTAGTGGGTATAAACGCCAAGGCTATGCGGCCTTCGTCTATACCCACTATTAAAACGCGTCTGGACAGTGAGTAGAGGACAAACGCAGCTAGGCTCGGCGTCCATACCACGGTGTGACATATAGTATATATACTATGGGTAAGGTAAGGACACACAATATGGTGAACGCTGCGATGCGATCGACCGGATAAAGTCCATTGGTGTATTTTTAGGGAATGCATTACGACGACATATTTGGGAATCGCTATGAGCCTGAACCCTTCACTTTTCTGCTTTGGCTTTTTCATTTACTTCCTTTATTGTTTTGCCCTCGTTACGGGGTCAGTGTTAGCGTTTCCCAAAGTGGGACGTGTGTGGCGTTTTTTCCCAAGAGGTCATGATAACGAATTCCCTAAGAATCCACCAATGAACATTCCTGCATTTTTTTCACCGCTTTTCTGTAATCTGCCATACAGAGCACGTCGACGCCCTTGGATAGGGTCATCCATATCACTCGTGGAAAGAACCACATCCATACCACTCGGGGAAGAAACCGCATTCATATCACTTGTGGAGGTAACCGCATCCATCGCTTTAGCTACACACACGTCACAGCCCACGCGCCGCTGCTACGGAAACCTTGGGCGAAGAACAACCGGCAACGGCAGAGCGGCAACTCAGCACGCCCGCATTCCACCAAGCCGCGCCGCGTCCTCCTCTCTGGCTCCGCGCCAGTTGTGCGCGTGACTTCGACGAAAGCGAAAAGGGCTCGTTTTAACAAAAACCCGGCGGTGTCCGTCAGTTTGTCAGCGCCGGGAAGGGAAGGAGAGTTTGACGCGTGCTGACGTCAGCGCTTCGGACCAATGGGAGCGTCGCACGCGTCACCCTCTCCCCCTCCTGCTCCGTCTCTTCCCGGCGCTGGCATACGAAAGACAGGGTTTCGTCAAAACGAGCGTTCTGATACGCATTAAAAAAACAAAGTGTCTCGTTCGTGGGAGCGCGCTCTTTCCGTTCGGAGAGTCAGCTTTAACCTTTACAAACGCTTGTTTGAACACTGCGCCAGAGATCTCTCCGCTTCAACGCGTTCATAAAACTGTTATTGCTGCCGTTGAGGCACTAAACTAGGGCGAATGGCGAAGCTGTCTCTAAACAACACACATAGCGCGAGTGCCAAAGTTCTAGACCTCGTGGCGCACCCAGAAAACGACTTTAAAAACAAGCATACCGGTTCTTCCATAAGTGAGTTTTCGTAGACTGTTTTCCTACCTTCTCCGGAACGAAGACGCCACTACTGCGCATGCGCGGCGTTAGCCTTGCCTGCAGAGTACCGGATCTGCTGTCGGGTTGCAGAGGACGTTGCTGTGGCACAGCCAAAGGAGACCTAGCCCGCGACGGGCTGCATATCGAGGAGCCGTCCAGGCTTGCCGCGAGCAACCGAGGCAAAGAGATCTGACAGATGCGACGCGCGTGCTGCCATATATCTTACACCGTGTCTATACCCACAAATTTAGCCGCCTTTGTCTTTCAGTTTCTCAGCGTATGTGCCTTTATAATTTGGCAAACGGCAAAAGCTGAGGCCCCGTTGAGCCAATCAGCGCGCTGGGGCGAGGCACGTGACAACGTGCCGTCGGAATGCACTCCTCCTGCGGAGAACTGTCACGTGGCTCATAGCGGGATTAGCTTTCGCCGTTTGCTAACCTATGCTGAGACGGAGTATAAGCCTAGAGCAGGACAGAAAATTAAGAGACCCCAACTGACACTTTTTCCCACATACAGTGATTCGAGAGCAGCATAATGACGAAGCTACTCGCAATTTAGGGATCTGTTCTACGTGGCACGCTATAAAGTTCCCCCATAATTTTGCACTGTGCGCTTTTTGTAATTCTTCTTATTTTATTGTGCGTGCGTGTGTATGTGTGTGTGTGTGTGGGGGGGGGGGCTTATCACATTCAGGTTTTTTTTTGCTTGAAAATAAGAACGGGGAGGCGTTTAATATGTACACTTCAAACCTTCCCGACTATGTATTGCTCGCGAGTCATAATTTCCAGCCAAAGTGGAGCAATCACAATTCAATCGTTTCGGATTCAGGCGTCGTCCTCGAGTTGTGCGTGAAGAAGGCCGGCAGGACACAATCGCGGACTGGGAAGACCTCGTCGACCCCCGGACTTCGTTTCAAACGAGCAGATCGGGTTTAAGAAAAAAGAAAAGCAAGAAAAAATAACGATCGAAGTGTCTGTCCTTCAACGTCCGTCACATCGCAACTCCGTCCATCCGGGTCACCATGGCCGACTTCCGAAGACAAAATTGACAGAACCAGAAATATATAAGAAAAAAAAAACAACGACTATTGCGTGTACACAGAATTGGATTCTGGGAATGGAAACAGACTCGCAGGACAAGGGAGAGGTTGTCAGGTAGCCGCGGCAGGTTTGATTTGGTCCGTCTGAAAGGAAACGTTACAATAAGCGGCGTGTGATTGTAGCCGGTGTGTGCCGAACTAACGAAAATTGGGAAACCTTCCTGCGCTTCTTCGAATTTCACAAATTTGCCTGCTCGTTCTTTTTTTTTTTTTATTTTAGACATTTCTTGAATGTAATCATTTTGTAAACGTTTCTTCTTTTCTTTTTTAGTAAAATTGTGTGCCATTTATTTGAACGCGAACACGGCTTGGCTTTTCTGGATCTCGGGTGAGGTGAGGGGGCATTAGTTATGCGGATGAGAAAAAGTAAAGGGGCCAAAGCGTAGAAATGTATGTGGCAGAGGCCCCCAGTGAACAAAGTCAACTTTTCAGACAATCAACAGATGCTCTCGCGAAGGCGCACCCACGCAAGCAATTACGTGCGCATATACACACCTGAAACGCCCACACAGACACATTTGCACACACACACGCATACGTCTCTCCCCTTTCTCCAGACTTGTCTGCATCACCGGCCCATCTGGGCGCACTCCTCGAGCAAATTTTGAGAAATAACGGGAAGCTTCGGCGACCTTTTGTCGAATCTGAGGTTCGACAGTTTCGGCGAACCTTCGGCCTTCTCGCGAAATCGTCAAAGTTCGACATTTCAACAGTGTTGCCCAACTTCTCCACGAAAACGTCGGATGTTGCGAAAAACAGCAGCAAGTAAATATATTTTCTAATGTAATCCTGATTGTGAAAGCGAACATATAAATATTGCGCCATTTTTTCCGCTAGACCGATTTTTAATTTCCGCGCACACTCGCAATAGTCGGAACTTGCTGTTGAATTTTTGTCAAACGTGAGATTCGCTGTCGAACCTGCAGAACATCCGGAGGAATTCGACAAAATTCAACTTTTAAACAATACTGCCAAAATTCACTAAAAAAAAAACTTTATATATTATGAACAAGAACGGGTGAAACAACACACCCTATAAGCACTGCGCCCCTTCTCCGGTAGACCCATTTTCAATCTCCGCGCATGCGCGCGAGAGTCGAAACTCGCAGACAAACTTTCGTCGAACTTTCTGCTCAAAGTTCGAAAAAGTAGAACCTGATTGAACTGGAATCTGGGCAGGTTTGCGACATTAGTCCCAAACCATTTTAAGTTCGGCGACTATGAACAGTCGTGCGAACTACACACATAAGCTTCAGTTCAAAGAGGCGCGTCTGGGAAAATTGAAAAAAAAGAAAAAGAAAGGAAAAACAAAAACAAATACGACGTCTTTTTGAAATTTTTGCCCTGACCACCCGCTCTGCCGAGACTGGCTCGCGCTAGTCGCTCAGCACAAAACGAAACTGGATCCAACGGTCACGTGGTGGGACGGACCGCTTGTATCTCTCCCACGATTCGAACCGGTCCTTCTCGTCGTTCCTTCGACAATCTTATTATCAACGATAAAAAAAACAAAAAAACAACAACAGAAGACAGCATTGCTCCTGTGCGTCTGTAACTCAGTTCTTGCATTTGTTTTTCTTCGTATTTCAAACACAGAGGCCAAGGGCCGTGGGGCAACTCCACCGAAAGATGGCGATGACCTCGAGGTATAGACGCGACAATAAATATATCGCCTCACGATAAGCCCGACAGGAAACCGCGTAACGGTTTCTGACGTCACAAACGCGGAATGCGTCGGGGTCGGGTTTTATGCGGAGTGACGCCACGCGGTAGTAGACGCGTTACGAATTTCGCGAAGCGGCTAGTTATGTATATGTATGCGGTCATCCTGACCTAGATAAGGCGAGGCCGTTGCGGCCGCGAGCACTTTGGCCGATGTCAGAGGCCAATCAGCAGTACTCCGAGGCTCTACGCACTTCGCTAATCACCACACGTGCCAGAATTGACCAACCAGAAACCAACCACAAAGTACATCAGTGGCTTTTACAACCTGTCAGACCGGCTCATTAAAGGCCTTCAAAACGAACTCCTTTAAAGAATCGGCGAATTGGCTCGCGATCTCGTGCTTATCCGCGTGCGCTGGTTCGCGGACCTGTTAAAGGAGTTCGTTCCGAAGGCCTTTAACGTGCCCGTCTGATAGCGGTATTAGATTTACCACCAGCGTTCCTTTCTTTCCACACTCCCTGGATTATGCGCTTTGAATGGCAGTGCACAACTGGCGTACTATCTGGAGCGTCTCTACTTTCCCGGAAAGTACTTGAGAGCGCCAATCGCTGCAATGGGAGAAAGATCGGTCAATGACCTATTGCTGAGATTATGTTTAGATATAAGCGCGCAGTCTGCTGTGTACCACAGTGGGGTGTGTGAACGGCCTCGCCGTGGAGCAAGCGTTTCGAATGTTCGCTTCTATATCTCTGACAAACGCCGTAAAATGATAAAATCAAAATTACATTTTTTTGTTGAATATGTTATAAAAGGCACAATGTACAATTTACGATTTTACGAATCAACCTCGATCTGTTGTTGAGAACAGTCAAAAGACTCCCACACTCGGAAATTATTACTTCAGCCGCACAGGCAAAGAGGTTCTTTGATATTTTCCGGCAATGGCGAACTCCTTTGATTGTTCGTTCACAATAGTTTCTGCTGCGCTAAACGGACACTCGCGCGGCGTTGGAGTGGCCGGGACACACGTATAACCTTCTCCACTTGTTTGGAGTTGCGTATCTCGCCCTTACAGTTTACTCCAGGTCAAAGTTTCACCTAAACACTGCCTTCATACAGGCGTATACTCGTCCACGCGTCTTCCTAGTGAAAGCGTTGAATTTTTAAATTTTTTTTGTATGTAACAATTTCGATCGAATTAACCGGTTAAAACAATGTATCGCGATTAAAGCATTAATCGATTAATCTATAGGTTAATCGATCAAATTCTCAACCCTGATAAGTGTCACAAAGCCGAGAATGATATATGCTATATGGTATATCACGTGTGTGATGTATGCGATGTATGTCACAAAGCCGAGAATTGGGTCAGTTGTTGAATCGTAACGTAAGTACTCATGACAAGTAATCAAATTACTTGTAATCGAATATTTTCGGAGTAATTTTGCAATCGTTTTATCGCATTTTATTGGGAAGTAATCGCGAGAGTAATTCGATTCGTTTTGGGAAGTACTGAAATTACTTGAGACCGGTACTATATTTCCTCCCCTTTCTAATGGCACTCTTTGTTCGTACAATTTTTCTACCAAGGAATCCTCGAGCAAAGCTTCTGACAAGAAAACGATTTACAAAAATTGGTGGATTGAGAAGATAACCAGTTTATAATTGGCCGATTCTTAATCAATGATGTACGGTGCAAGAGACGCGTTTCCAGATCGGCGGAAAAATCTGTCGTTTTGAAAATTTTAAGTGATTGGAAAAGCAACGGTTACTTTTTCAAGTAACGGCCAGTAGCTTTTCTTAGTAATAAAGTAATCTAATTGAATACATTTTTTTGGCCAAGAGTAATTGGAATTGTAATCGGCTACTTTTCTTATCAATAAAACGCCCGAGAAAGAACACTAAGAAAATGTGCGTGCTTCCCATTTCCGAGCACTGTCGGGTTTATATTTAAGCATGTCTCGTCTTATTTACCATATCCATCTTTTGTCATACACATACAGCCGAGGCTCGTCACTCTTCCGCGTCATCTTTCATCCCATCTCGCCCAGCTGTCCGAGACGCGCGCAGGTTCAGGGGTCATCGGACACGCACCACCGAGCGCGTCTCTCCCGACTCGAAATGGGGCGGTCAAGTTTGAACAGTGACGACGATTCGGGGATGACCTCTCGGACAACCGGGAAAAAGAGATGAGGACGGAGCCGAAGATGGATGTCACAGGACCCACTTCGAAGACGCCGAACCGTAAAATTGTTATTTTAACAAGTGCTCTGTGCTTACCGCTATAGGATCTCGTAAAAAAAAAAAGGGGGGGGGGGCTATAAATGTGTAACCCAAAAGTGTAACATGCAGTTCCCGCAGCCTAGTATGCAGAAAAATTGAATTAGATGGTGTATAATTAAGATAACTAAGTTAAATTTTTAAATGGGAAATTCAAGGTCGGATAATACCTTTTCAGCGGCAGTCTCGAACGAGAGAGAACGAAGCGATATTCCAGCGGACGTCCCTGGTTTTGAGGGTGCACGTCAGTGTTGCCCGACTGCGCTCGGCTGTCGGTTTTTCCGTCAGTGGGCTGTGGCTGGGCTGTGGCAGCGGCTAAATTGCTGTGTTTATTGGTTATTTCGCGCTTTATGGCGAATATAATTTCACGGGGATTTTGAAGAAGCATTACACCTTTCTTTTTGAAAGCAAAAGCAAACAAATCAAAGCTACTTTTTGGCGAGTCCATGCGCGACAGAACAAATGCCACTGAAATGTTTGTTTCATCTTATGTCGATCTTTTAAACGGCACCATACACTAAGCCGTGTCAATCTACTAAAGTCTTAACTGCCTAAAATATTTGACCCTACCACAGGATAAATAACTGCATGGGTATTGCCTCGCTCAAAACACGAAATTCAACAAGTCTCATCGAGCCAACAACATATTGTGCGTACCCCACGGGGCCGCGCGTTATTTGAACTGTGTTGTTTGAGAAAGAACTCAAATAACACAGCATATCCAATATACTGTGTCGAAGACAGAATACGGATTGTTTTAAAACACGGTTTTAAGAAAAACCTCTTTTTTTTGTCTTTTGTTTCTGCCACTTTAGCCAAATGGCAAATAAATACAAATAGAAATCATCCAGAGATCGGTGTTCTGAAGTACCCACGCTCTCTCGTCTCCTCCTTTTTCTCACTTTCTCGGCGCGTTGCTTGATCGAAGGACAAGAAAAAGCTAAGGGAATTCCGGCCATCTATAACTAAAATTAGTATAGAAAAAGAATGCAGCGGGTCGGAACTACAGGATTAAGTTTCCCGCTCAATTTAGCAGGAGAAAAGTCAAAATCGATGCTTATATGCGCCAATCCAATTTATCCGCTGAATTTAGCCAGAGCACCCGAGTTGCGTATATAATTACGCACCAATTATTTCAGTTTCACCATTAAACTTAGTGCGGAAGACTGAGTTCGGGTATAATTATACACGCCGAGCCAGAAACAACGCTTCCCACTCAATGTTAAACTTATATAATAAAATAGCAGAAAAAAAAAAACACCCAACGCATTTTAAGAAACACGGCACATTCTTTCGACTCCATCCCTAAGACTTCGACACATTAATATTTTGTTTTCTTTCTTCTTACGTCTTTCAAGCAGCAAACTCTGAGCAGCCCAGAAGTCTGCAGTTCATACAAAGGACATACTCCTATAGTCATGGAAAAGTTAAGAAACGCAGAGGCGTGGCTTATCAATTCTACGCTTCTTGCTCCGTGACTTCAACAGTCAGTGACATATAGACCAACTCGCCTCCTCTCCACTCTTCGCTCTGCTAATCTGGAAAGAGGTAGGAGGAGTTTATACAAAAAATCATTAAATGTCGGTTGCTAGTTTAACTAACTGCACTGTCTCCGTCCCTACATGTTGACTATTTCCTCTTTTTTTTTTAATTTGAAGGATGAGTTTTTTTCTGAACTCATAACTTGTCACAAACTATAGCGTCTTGAGTATAGTCTATGACCGAAACGTCCGTGGCCATCGTTTCGGTCGGCTTCTTCCAAGAGGCCCTCCTTCGTGTGTCACGCGAGTTGGAAGCGTACGTAAAGTAGTTTGAAGAGCAGACCTGTGTTCAAGATTCGGCGGAGATGCGCGAGGCGTGGTGCAGGAGATTGCTGCCGCCGCCGCTGCCGCCCCGTGAGTTTACCAGGTCGGCCGTCGGACGTTTCGTTTTATTTCTACTCTGAATACTTGGTTCCTCCAAGGGTGGATCCAGGAAGCCGTTCTCTCTTCGCGGCTGCGTTTATGTCTCCTTTTGTTCCCGAGTGACTCGTTGATTTTGTAGCGTTCCGATGCCCGTCACGTCCCTCCAGGAACTAGATAGACTCCGCCGTTGTAAAACGAAGCCGCCAGGCGCCTTGTACCTTTTTTTTATTGCTTTATCCCAACAGCCGTTTCGGCTAGTATCCCAGAAGAAAAAAATGTATTTGTATTCTTATTGGATGCTTTGGTACATATGTACTAACCCCATCTTCGTCCGAACTAGTGAGGATCATGTGTGACCTCGTTTGAGAAGCAAACAAAACAGATACAGCTACGCGAACACCTAAGTCCGAAAGAATAACAATCATTGAGCATACTTGAACGTGCGAGTGGACTCAGATCTTTCCGGTCCATTTTATTTCGTACAGTGCTGTTTTTTGAACTACTGTGTTTCGCGCATGCGCACGTAAGGACCTCTTCCCTCCGAGCGACAAATGACGAACATCAAAACACTGTTCACAAACTCATCAGATAAACAATTTCATTGCTTACAAATTTGTTTTAAATATTCGATAGCATTCTTTAGCTACTTTGCCTTGGTTTCGCGATACGCTCTGTGGCCTCGACTGCGCCGCGGGTATGCGGACGTCATCTTCGATGTCCCCTTGTGGTCGCCCTAGAGGTCGTTCAAGACGCCGTCTTTGACGTCATCCTCGACGTTGTTCTAGACGACGTCCTTGAGGTGGTCTTGAAAATCGCCCTAGAAGTCGTCCTAGAGGTCGTTCTAGACGTCGTCCTAGAGGCTGCCCTAGAGGTCATCCTAGAGGTTCTAGACGTCGTCCTTCATACCTTCCTAGACGTCGTCTTTGACGTCATCCTCTAGGACGTCGTCCTAGCAAGCAGGTAAATCAGCGCCGCGCATACACGGAGCGGCAGCACGCGCACATTATCGGCTCAATTGAACTAGTTATCGGCTTAATTGAATGAATCATCGGCTTAATTGAACTAGTTGGTAGATGGTCAGTGATGGTGGTGAAACAGCTTGAACATTGAACGATCACACAAAGACGGAAGATTAAACGATTACACAGAGACGAAGCAATAACTCAATTTAGAAGTCGCGGGCTGCAGTCGCGCTGACGTCACTGATTGCGTCGAAAACCAAGCATTAAATAAAATCTTTGCTCAAAATTTGCGTCGTTGCATTCACAGTGAGCTGTGTCGTGAGTCTCATGACGCATGCTCTCGCAATTCAAAGAAAACCATCAATAAAAATTTCTGCAGTAAGAAAAAAAAATTGCGCTTCAGCTTTACAAACAAACACAAAAAGCATGTTCGTGAACGAGCGTTCTGATGTTATATTACCTTGACCGTTTCGGCAGATAAAGTGTGAATTTGGAAACAGGAGTCAAAACACCAATATTAAAGCACGACTAACGGCATTGGTAAGGCTCAAACACCAATCCGCAATGCAGCACGAATATTAAATCCTACTTTTGTTCATTTCTGTCCCGAGATCGCACATCCCCAACTTCTTTCCCCTTGTCAATCTTGGCGTTACCTATGCCCTTAGATTTAGCCGAATAAACTAAAGATCTAAAAAAAAATACGCTCGAGCGCTTAATGTCGGTGTTAACCCCCCCCCCTTTTTTCTTCACTTTTTTTTTTCCCCCTCAAAGGCTTGTCAAAATTTTTATTTCTCTAGGGAGATGCGGGACACACCTTTTATGTTTCGCCCCCGCGATGTTGTGTCCGTTTTCCCTCCTTGACGCGTATCGCATTCGGAACGCGCGAACCCGCATAAATCAGCCTAGAACGAGATGGAAAACTGGGCAACTCTTTATGCAAATTGAAGACACTGTATGCGTGTATAGTTGACGAGCTGTATTGCCCGACCGTCGTGGGTATGACGCAATGCCCTTCGCATCCCTCCATCTTTTTTTCTTTTTTTGCGTTTTCTTTTTAGTTTGTTTTTTCGCGTACGACGAATAAGTTTCTCCGACCGTATACGCGCAAAAGTTTGTTTGGTAAACGGTGACATATCCGCGTCTCTTGGTGTCGTGCGTAAATTTACTTCAGGTGCGTCAACTTGTGCGCGACGCGTTTGTTTGTGTTTTCTTACGATCTAGACTCGGCGTCCGCTATATTGTGCTACGGTGTCAAGGCTTCTACAGCGAACTGCAACCCTCCACTGCTGCGAGGGAGTGTGCAATTGACTCCCCCTTGCACTCGCGCTAGTAGCTTCGGTAATGTAGGAGCATCGCGTAAACTGCGCTAACCTCGACAACGTAGCACAATATAGTTCACGCCCAGTGTAGTCTCATACACCAGGCGCTGGTTGACATCATTGTTTAATAAACGCCTACCTACACCGGTTAACACACACACACACACATATATATATATATATATATATATATATATATATATATATATATGTCGGCCGACAAGGCGAAATGAAACGCTTGGCGGCAGGAGCGATCTTCAGCAATCACGCGGCCACTCACAAACATTATATTTTTGTTTTTTGTTCTAGTGGTGACGTTGAAGCGCGAACAGTATTTTGTTAGTTGTTTGTCGCTTTACTTGTACCTGGTTCTCAAGAAAACACGCCACTTGAAGATCCGGTTGTGTATCATAATGTGGAGAATAAAAAAAAAAGAATCGCGAAGCACGAGTTTTTAGTCTCCGCCAGCTTTAATGATGACAGGGTGTGAACAAGCCTATAGTCACCTCATGTCATTGGACAGCCGAGGAGAACGCGACAGCCCACGATAAAAACTTTGGTCTAAATTAATTTCCGAACAGATCCCATAGTCCCACAAACATGCAATCGACATTCTTGGGACGTAACATGCTGTCAGGTCCATGTGTTCTGCAATTTACTCTAGCCGGATTAGCGCCCGCAGCTGAAGTCAACTTGTGGTTTGACATTATTAACATCAAGGAGTAAACAAGCGCGTTTCGTGTCTTCCACGAAATCCATCGTAATTTATGACACGCTGCATTCAGGAAATAATTACTGTAGACTTCTGTTAATAAAGGGGAACTGAAGCGAGTTCTGTATTTGAGAAAGAAAAAACGCCTAACTCGTCTTCATTTGGCCTCCAAAATCCCGAATATCGAGATTTTTTTTTTTTTAAATTTGGTGCACGGAGGCTGCAGAAATTAATTCTCGAGCCAAAGCCCCTCCTTCCCGGGGCTTGACGTCACATTAGGAGTTTTCGGAATCTCCACTTTCGCGCATCTTCAGCGCCTGTCAAAGCTGTGCACGCGTACTTTTGCCAAGTTTCAAAAAAGGTCAGAAATAGACGTCACGACTGGCGTCAGTGCGGGGCACGGTGGTGCGGGGGAATATTAGCGGCGAGAAGTTTTGGTGGCGCCCTCTATGGTTCCCCTTGTGACGTCATTACCTCGCGAACAACAAGTTCGATGGTGTTTGTAAATAGCATGGTGGAAGTCTGAAACCATTGCGCTCTCAAAGGAACACTGCCAACACCGTCAAAATTGAAGTTCTTATACATTACTCTTATTTCTGTCGACGAGAAAACCTCTGCTGACGTCATAGTCAGCATTCGGCAAATCGTGGCAGGCCGACCACAGCGACGCTTCCGATCGCACACGTAGCCAAGCTTTCAATAGACCTATAGGGCCCTAAACTCACCAAACACAAAGTTGTAGCCGAAAGTTTGCGGAGCGCGCCAACTGGACGTCGGCGAGAAAAACGCGAAGTCATCGTCGTGATTGTCCAATCGGCGCGCCCCGTCAGCTTCGGCTCCAACTTTGTTTTTGGCTGCGTTTACATGGATGCGACCGTAGCGCATCGAATCAAGATTTGACTATTTTGATTGGTAGCAGATGGGTAGAAGACAAAGAAGTAGGAAGACAGGCTGCGTGTGATTGGTTCCTGCTCAATTCGATGCGCTACAATCGCATTCATGTAAACGTAGCCTTTGGCGAGTTTAGGGCCCCTATTGCTAAATTACCCAAGTATCAAGGAAAATGCAGTGCAACCTATGTATACATAGGTTGCACTGACGTAATTTGGTCCTCCTTTCTGGTGGCCGAACTTCCTCGAGCGTAGCCTTTACTGTGCATATTCTGCGAGCAGTACACGAGCGTCGCGAGCGAGCGGAAACGAGGGAGCACAGCTTCATTATACTTCGTTTCAATTCATCTGCGAGCGTAGCCAAAGCTAGAAGCGCGAGACCAGCGCTTCATGCGTTTCTCTCCCAGCTTGCGCGCTCGAGCAAAAGCTGAACGACACGGAGCTTCCGTGCTCGCGCTTCCAGCTTTGCCTTCGCTCGCACACAACGTGAAACGAAGTATAACGGCAGGTTTTGGCCACCAGAAAGGAAAAAGGATAGTGACGTCACGTGCAACCCATGTATGCGGGGAAGGCGTGCGCGTGTGGCGCGTGGAAGAGTTCCTACATTCTCCTTGATGCTTGGATAATTTAGCGATAAGTCTATTGCACGCGCTGCCCACACGAGCGACACGCGCTTGGCGGCCCATAGATCCTATTAGCGGCGAGATATTTTGGTGGCGCCCTACGTATGGTTCCCTCTCATGACGTCATTACCTCGCGAACAAGTTCGACGGTGTTTGTAACGAGCATGGTGGAAGTTTGAAATCAGTGCGCTCTGAAACTAACACTGCCAACACTGTCAAAATTTATGTTCTTACATTCCTTTTATTTCGGTCAATGAGAAATCCTTTGCCGACGTCATAGTCAGCACTGGGCCAACCGTGGAAAGTAGGGTGCCTACATGTCAGTCTGTCTGAGGTGAAGACATCCATTGTTGCCCTGAATCAGAGATGGCAGTAATGACATTACTGTAATGAAATTACAGTAATTAAATTACTTTTTGGAGTAATGAGTAATGTAATGAATTACTTCTCTAGGCTAGTAATTTAGTAATGTAATGAATTACTTTCAGGCAGTAATTTCGAGAAAATTACTCATTACTTTTGAAATTACTTTTGTCCTAAATTAGAAAATTCGTTTGCAAGCTTTAAGAAAGAAGAGAAAAATTATTTTGCATGGTGAAATGTTGTGAAAGAGCATCAGAGGAAATAATCGACGGCCACCTGAGCGCAAAGCCTTGTACGAAGAGCTGGACAGACGCACAAAGGAGGGCTGGAAAGGCGAAGGAGAAAAGCTTGCGTGTAGACATCGCTGGAAGGCAACGGCTTACGAACTCCAGGCACGACAGATTCACGGCGTCGCGTCATCACGACGATACTATACTTCGTTCATCCCTAAGCTGACAGTGCTGTGGGAGCTGCAAGCTAACCAGAACCAATCAAACACCTTCTTTTAATCACGTGTCCCGTCCCTTTCTCTGCGCGTGGGTATGAACGAGAGCGTGGTTACGTGGCGAACGATAGACGTGTGACTGCTCCAACAAACACGTAGCTTCCACCGTTCATCCCTAAGCTGACAGTGCGTCAGCTTAGGGATGAACGGCTCATAGGCTACAAGGCGACGGGCACATCACCAGTGAGTTAAACATAATTTAAAACCTGAGAGGACAGGACAAACAGATCCCCAGCCTTGTACTTTCGTCAAGCAAGGTCAAACCGTAAGCTTCGACCATTGTGAACAACAAACGACCGGAATAAATAGTTAATTCCAAATGCCTTGTCAAAGCCCCAGAACGTTTCGTGCGTCCTCGAGCAAAGCAGGTGCCGCTCGCGGTATGCCTCGCTGCCTTCCCTTGGGAAGTTTATTCGGGAATAAGCCTACAAGCAGATATCGCCCCCCCCGTTTGTTGGGAAAGTACACATTTAGGAAGCTCGCGCCATTCCTCAACTGGCGACGCTTCTGCTTAGCAATTATCCGGGCCCTTTGTGTGACAATGCGCAAAAACTTGGACTCTTCGGGTGTTTGGGAAAAATGCTCCTTGAAAGGAATGACCGAGAATAGGTCAACTATACTCGGCGACAACTTTTCTTGGCAATGCAGTGGAGGGTACAGGCACGCGTTCCCTCTCCCATTTTGAGCGCTGAATAAAGCTGTGCGCGGGCTCTCCTCCTCTCCACTGCATTGCCAAGAAAAGTTATCGCCGAGTATAGTGCTCTCGGGAGAATAGAATTAGATTGCGTCCGAGGCGGAAGGGAAACGTTTCACGTGACGACTCCTTGTAAGAACGAGCTGCCATTGCCCGACTTAACAAACTGACACGGACTACAACTTCTAAATCAGGAAGACGGAAACATATCACCCTTTTAGTAAGAACCTTCACCGTTGAATGAACAGCGAAACCGGTGAGTCGACTGTCTTTCTGAGTCACATCTAAAGAAGCTATTCATCATGTTTAACACTTATGTCGTGTGCGCCAGCAAAACCACTGTTCAGTATGGTTCACTTTGAGGCACATAAGGTTGTTGCGGTGTAAACAGGAAGATCTGAGTTTTGGTACATATAGACCAACTCAGCTCTTTGACGTGACATCACTGCGGTGGCGCTGCTGTCGGCACTGCGCATGCGCAGCGCCTCGCTTCTCCCGGATCTGGTTCCTGCACACGCGCTGTGTGGGCAAACGAGGGCTTGTTTTGTAAACACTGTGTTGGTGTATACGGTAAATAAAATGAGCGCGAATTACTGCCTCAAGGTATTCAAAAGTAATGTCAAAGTAATTTCAAAGTAATTTCATTACTTTTGGAAAGTAATTGTAATGTAATGTCATTACCTTTAGTCTGCGGTAATTTGTAATGTAATTTAATTACATTTTTGCAGTTTTCAGAAAAGTAATTAGTAATGTAATTTAATTACTTTTTGAAAGTAATTGTGCCATCTCTGCCCTGAATGTGCCAGCGCGTGACGCTCTGCGCACTCGGTGCGTGACTTGGGCGGTAAAATGGCGTCTATGCAATCAGCGAAAGCTACGCGCTCGAGCTGAGCGACATAGGATTGCGCGCACTTCAAAAGACATAAAAATACGATTGAGCGGAAAAATGGCTGAGATGTCGCCACTCAAGCAAAAGCGCGCGTGTGTATGAAGGCACTCTACTGGATGGCCGATCACAGCAACGCTTTCGATCGTGCACGTCGCCAATAGTATGACATCATGACTGGTCGGAGGTTTTTCCTGTTTTCTCGCTTTTATTTACATCTTCGGGCAAAACGAACACCATATTCAGATTCACGGGATACAAATACATCAAAATTCTGCTTTAACTCGTTTTCTTTTTTTTTCTTTTTCCAAGAAGTGATTTAGCTTTTTTTTTTCAAACCGGGGTCACACTTCTTATGCATCATACAAAAGGCAGTCTGCATACAGATTCGAACCCGAACCACCGCGAGATCTGCATGGCTTCGAATGCCTCAAGGCAATGAGTTCACGGAGAAACTTTGCACGCGGCATTCGAACCACGGATATCCAGGTGACTCGTGTTTGCAGACCCTTTTGTATGAGCAGCGTGACCCCGCTTTTCATGTTACACAGCGTCGTGACCATGCACCTGGATTCCAACCCTTCATACCTGTCTCTAGAACATACATGCATTTTCTTTCCTCCGGGCGTGTGCTTTAACGAAGGCACTCCCCACCAACATTTATGTGGTAGCGAACAATCAGCTGCTTCGTAAAAAGTTTGCAGTTCGTAGCTGAAGGTCAGTTTACTGCTTCGTGATTTTCTTGTGCCCTGTTTCTGTCTATTCATGTTTACAATATTACTTCAACCCATTCTCGTTACGAATGACTCTTCGAGTCACTGAACAGTCTTTTATTTGCGTGTGAGTCGCCGCGAATAACCCGCATACATAGCATAACACTTGACGGTTAATGTGCAAGTATTTTGTATGCAATTTAATTTTCCACCGATATACATAAAAAATTTAAAAGAAACTACTAGCGGACATAGAACCTTTTGAGAACGTACTTGTAGCCTGCCGACGTAACACAGGTGGCGAGACGCGTCCCACTGTTCCTCAAACCCGAAACGCTATCTCAACACGAAGACGGATGACCGAGCGTCAACCTCGCATAACAGTGCGGAAGAGAAGCAAAAAGTCCAAAACGCGCACATTGGCACGGAAAATGCTTCCTAATGTCTCCACTCGGCCATGAACACGCGAGAGAAGAAAAATGTCGTTCCGAGATGCCAATCTCGTCGGGACAAGCGACCAGCTTCGTCGGCCGTGTCTAAAAAACGAGGACGTTGAATGGGAGTCGTGGAACGAAAGCTCACCAAGGGCGTTAGCTCACAACACCCCGCCAGCGCCCCGGTCGCACTTACCCCAACGCGGCGGCTTCTGTGTTTGGAGTATAGTTGTACCCCGAGCGAGGGCTTGTCGCCGAGGTCCTCGGGAATGATATGTTTTCGCACATACGTAATCGAGGACAGAGGCGGTGACGAACGCCGACTCCGCGGTAAATCGACGAAGCAGCTATTTCTGAAATAGAAAGAGTTCAGCGAGATAATGCTGCTTGGTCAAAGACGGCTCAAAACCAGCACAAGGTCGCTCGCGAGTGTGACCAGAAAGCTCTGAACACTGACGAATGAACTCATTTTGAGAGATTCGCAGGCTATCCGCGGTCGTCCTTTTTGTAGCGTGAGCTACACTGGCCGATGTTGAGCAGTTTCGCGTGGCTGTCAAAGAGCCGTGCTGCGCAAGCGCGAGGAGCAGTGACGTCACACGGCGCACAGCTGGCGCGCCGGAGCCGCCGCCGCCGCTGCGCGCCTCGCCGGTCTGCGCATGCGCGAGGAGCAGTGACGTCACACGGCGCACAGCTGGCGCGCCGGAGCCGCCACCGCCGCGCGCTCCGCCGCCACCGCGCGCGCCTCGCCGGTCTGCGCATTCCAGAGGAGTGACGTCATAGCCGCGGCAGACGCACTGGCGCCGCCGCGTGCCCAGCTGTCCGCCTCCGTTGCGCAGTAGCCAAGTCTGACGCTGCACCGGAGCCGCTTGATAGCGCCTCTCATTTTGTGCGCATAAGCTCACGCTACGTATATCCTGGCATAGCCGAGCTAAGCCACCGCAATTTTTTATGCCGAGTCAGCGTGCGTGACCGCCGCCAATGACTGACCGACGATGTGTCGAAAAGTGCAACGTCTCGGCGGTCGCCGTCTTTCGGTGCGTGCTCATCCGCTGATCCGCCGGCTCATTCAGTCGAGGTGCGCAGTGACTTCACGCTTTTAGTTTGTGTGTGTTGCTCGTTTTGTCCTCAAAGCCGCGCTCGAACTTGAAGTGAAGCGAAGTATAATATATCAGAACTTGAGGTTGACAGCGCTGGATTGTTCATAGGGTGTGCGGGAGGATAAAGACATCAGATTTACGTAAAAGGACGCTGTGAATGTCGTTGCTGTATTCAATTCGGACCACACTATTGAAAATGAAATAAAATGAGGAAGATTGGTATTTCAAATATTTATATAGAAGTGCGGCTTTCCTGCAGAGATACCCAGCCCTCCCCGAGGTTTATATTACCTCATCTCCTATAATACAGTTCGAGGAGAGACCGCTGAGCGCCTCGGCTTGTTGACTGCTCGACGGCGTGAATTCAATCGGCCAAACACGAACAAAAGGAAACAGTTTTAAAAGGAACATCGTGAGGATTGGGAATACCGGAAGAAACAAGAGACTGCCCAGCGAGAGCCAGAAACGCGGACACCAAAACCGATTACGATTGTTCCGGGGCCACGGCAAACGAGGAAGAGGTCAAAAGACCGTCGGTGTCCGTTGTCCCAACGAAATGGGGCATCCTCGGCGACGGGTCAACTAAGGACGCACTTTCACTCAAAATTCCATCTACGCGTGGAGAAAAAGAAGCAAAGAACCAAACAACCAAAGCAACAAGACAATAGCAGCAGCAGCAACAGTAGAACAATGTCACTCGACGGCGCGCTGGGCAGACAGTAACACATCCCGCAGAAATGGGTCTCCGAGCACAGACAAACAAGCACGTACAGACGAAGGGATGCGAAGAGAAAAAGAAAAAAAAACGAACACTAGCCCAACACAAGCCGAAAACGAGGCGTAGTAAATTATATCACCCCAAAACAAAATACAATCGGAACGAAACGTGACGTCAAACAATGGTGGTGGTGTATAGCCCGAGAGATAACGTTGTTCACGATCGTTGTTCCCTGGATACAAGCTTCACATTTCTTCCATTCTTTTTTTTTTTACGTGATTGTTTGGTACGTGAGTTTCTCCGGCTAGGTTCGTTTCGTGTCCAAGTCACGACTCAGGCCACAACACGACGCGACGGGTGTTATCAACTTCTTTCGCAACTCCTAAGTGTCGAAATGATCGGTATTAATTTACCGTCCGTTTCCCAACCTCCTATCCCACCCTTTCCCCGCAAACAAAGAGGCCAAAGAAAAAAAGAAAAAGAGGGGGGGGGGTCTTTTCGGGTGAAATAATAACCGTCTCCCACCGGTAATGTCTGATCGTGACACGTCGAACAAAAAGATGAGAGAGTAATCTTAAGGGTGGTGGTGTGCCCAAATGCCGCTACTATCGGATCGGAAATCAGCCCAGTTACGTCGTAAGAAAAGGCGAAAAAACAAGAAAAAAAAAGAAAAACAAGCATGCACATACGTTAGGTGGAACACGGTTTACCGTCTTGTATTTCTGCAATGTCCTACACGTGTACTCCACCGCAAGGCTTGTTAGCTGAAGGAGAGCGTATGGTTGAGAGAGATTAGCCAACTAGCTCGGAGGCACTTAATCAAACTTGCGCAACACTCCTTTTTTTCCTTTTTTTTTTATTCAGGTTTTATGGTTTTGGTGGTGTTGGGGACTTCTTTCCCGGAGATCTATAATGGCGTCAAATTTGTGGGAGGATCTTGCGTGCTCCTCCATTCCGGTCGGCCGGCAAAAATTGGAGGCTTTCTTCGCGCCCGCCTGTCGAAATCTTGGTCAAGTTGGCGACTCGCAATAAGTGTCGCGAAAACTCTCGGCTTCCAACACACTTAGAGGGGGGTCGTAGTACCTCGATGACAAACGACCGCAAGAGCTGTCGGCGGCCCTTAAGATATCGAAGAGCTTACTTCTGTAAGCTTTTTCTTATTTTCCTTCGTGTTACGTTTTTCGATTTTAGTACTTTTCTCCTTCAGAGCAGCCAGCGCGCTCATTGAACTCAAGCTACTGAGCGTATTGATCAAAATAAATAGTGAGAGAAAAAAAAAGAAGAAACCTCCAGCTGAAAGTGGAAAATGATCTTTCCCATCCTATAAATCAAAGAGTCAAATAGTATTTCGTCAGAAACTTGGCATCGGCTAGAGAAGTCAGATTGGAATCATTAGAAGAAAATTCTAGCCGCCATCGTCACTCAATCGTTCGTTCATTAATTATAGTAACCCCGAAGACGGGCCAGGCTGTTCTTTTGGTTGTTGTTGCTGTTCTTCGGTGAAACCGAATATTACATCCCATGCATATACGACGACGAAAACTGAGTCAGCCGGTTGGAATGCATCTAAAAAATAAATGACGCTGAAGGTTTCATTTCAGACAAGCGGTGTGTTAGTTCACCTGCGCCTTTCTTGCCTGTTTTGTTCTTCTTTTAATTTTTTATGCTGCGATGAAATATGAGCTGCAAGAGTCTAGTCTCTGGCGCTGCGCTCGCTTTCATGCTGTTCGTTTGCGTTATTCTGTCAAGCAACCCGCGCAACTGAATTCGCTCTTAAGTCCACAATCTCCTCTTTTAACGACGAACTGTCATTTCAAATATTCACGACGGTGAAAGGTCAATTCAGCAACTTGTAATAGCAATATGTAAGTACAGTAGCAGTCTATCCAGAAAACGTTTTTCTTTTCTCACTTTCTTCTGCCATATGCCTTCTCCTTTGACTCCCATATGCTGTGAATTCTTTTGAATATACGAGTCTACGAATAAATGGATGCGCCTAACTTTACATCAAGGTATCTCAGGCAACTGTGAAAGTCTCAAGAAGCATATTGCTTTTTTTTATTAAAAAAACTTTGCCATATTAGTGTCTTCACTAAGTCAGTGCTGCAAATGTGTATACCTGTATAACGAGCGAACTTCAGCTGTGCTTCGCTATAGTAATGTCTTCGCTATATCCACGTATTCGCTATGTCGGTTCCTACACGCCAATGCGCGGTTATGACGTCACGTCGCTGCGGGGGCGCTGCTGTTGTTGCGGCGTATGCGCAACTTTGTTGTCTTTGAAAGAGGTTCTCACGTAACTATAGAAGTTATTGTGTGGGGTCTGAAGTAAAGCATGCATACATACACAGGCCGAGAAGGGAAGGGCGAGAGCAGGTCGCGATCGCGGAGTTTCTGCGGTGTCGATGCTGTCGACTTACAGACGATACTCGACTCTGCAGGCTGAATCGCGGGGACATGCTCGCCCGTTGGGCCAAGCGAACGAACGCCCACCTCACCCTTCTAGCCCACCATACCGTAATAACACGGTTTACGTCGGTGACCGCGTCAAACATTCAACGCCACTTGGCCCACCAAAGTTTGAAGCAGTCAAACACATAACCCAGAAGAAAAAGTTACCTCGGAGTTGCTAGTATAGTTTGTTATTCCGAACTATCCGCGAACTTTGTTTTGGACGACACTTTGCCGAGTTGACCTCATACGGCCTGCCCAACCCACAGTTGGCTTTCTCGAGCTTGTTGGATTCACAGCATAGGTCGCCCTCGTGAATCATTGATGCGCGTTCAGGGCGAAGCGCCGCGTTAGTTATTTACCGTTATGTCTTCCCGTCTGGCCGCTCACTTTTCTTTAGTGTTCAGCGGAGCCTTGCTGCGGCGTAACCTGCTCACGCGCTTGTATACGCATACCCTTGCGTGTACGCGCACGCACGTGTGTGTGCGCGTGTGGTTTCGTGTACTTGGTACGTGCGCACGTATATGTACGTTCGTGCGCGCTTGTCTGTGAGCTTGAGTGTGCGCATCCGTATGCACGCGCGTACGTGCATGTGACGCATGCTCAAACAGCGGTGTACATCTACATGTGGTGCGTGTATCCTTTTCGTGCACTAGTGTTTAGGGGTTGTGTACAGCGCGTGACACTGTTAATGCAATTAAACTGTCGCCAGTTGTTCTTTTTTTTTTGAAATATATAGGTTGTTATTAAAATTACTGGTGGAAAATGCCAACTTGGCGTATGGAAACACTCCTTTCATAGTGTATGTGCCTGTCTGTTTGTGGTGCGTGCTGTACGTGCGTGCGGTATGCGGTATCTGGCGTTCTGTATAAACGTGTGCCATTCGTGCACCCTGCTACTGTGCACTTATGTGTCCATGCTTCGCGTGAGGGAACGTGTGTATGTTTGCTTGTGTAACCTCTTCCGTGCCTGAACGTCTCGTTCGGAGCTTTCGCTCCAGGAACCAAAAGTCTACCCGAGAAAGACTGCCGACCACCGCACTGGAGATTTCGGCGGTTGCACGGTCGACCGCCCTTGCTCCGACAAATTGCAAACGCGGCGGACGTGAGATCTGTATCAGCGGTCGCCGCTCACGGGAAAGCCAGCCAGAGTAAGAGCAAGAGGAAGGCTACGCAACAAAATGAAGTCGCGTGAAACTATCCGCCCCAAACGCGCATCGGGCAAGACCTTTCCTTTCGCTATATTTTACTCTCCACGCTTCAGATTTGTGCGATCAAACTGCGAGACAGAGTGAAGTTGTTGCTAGCGATGGGCGCCGCGATATTGAAAAGGTATCCTTCAGGTAATATAACACTGCGGTTATAGTATCACCTCCGGCGTTCTTCGCGAGGAAGTTATTGGCCCAGCGGTTGCTATGAACGCAGATCGGAATCAAGTTATTCGTTTGAGTTTTATTATACTGAGTTCGATTGCATCTACAATATGGTAGTACCCTCATTACACTCCAAACTAATAGCGCGGACGTTTCTGTTAATTAAACAAAAACACGTACCATGGAAAAAAAATTGACGAATAATCATATATAACCAAACCCCCAAGATATTCACGCGTATTGATATATAATAAATTATAATTATATACTCGCGCGAATTAAAATGACTGCAGCATACACCGAGACTTGTTAAACATCATGAAGCATACTGGATGCATTAGCAATTACCGTCGAAGGTATACAACCAAGGCAAATCCGCAAGACAAAAAGTGTACCCTCGTTAGGAATAACATATTATGCGTCATTTAAGCCGCGGTTCAATATATTGCAAAAAAAGAAAAAAAAGTAGAAGAACAACACATTATATAAATCTCGGAGGTCGCGGCGACAAAACCAAACTTCAAACACGCTGACTACGGATTATACGCGAAAGAATTCCCGGATTTCAGTTAAAGTGACATCTGTCCCGAGACGCGGTGAAGGCATCCAATTTGCTCTGGGCGCATTCGATTGCGGGGCCACTTCCGCATTATTAATCGTTACCCGCGTTAATTAGGCGAAAGAAGCGTCGCCTGAGACTGTCAACATTCGTTTCAATCGAACGACCGTCTCGCCGTCTCTTATTAATCGCCGAGAGAGCAGCGGCGGCCGCTTTCCGCGTCATCGGTCAATGCTCCGTGATGGGCGGCTGGCCACGCCCCCTTCTGTTTCACTAGTATCCAATCCTCACTGTAAATCCTTCCGCAATAAATGATCGAAATGGATGGAGCTCACCGTCCCAACAACCAATACCCGGGAGGCAAGAAAGTAGCGATTAGCAAATAAGGTAAATTGCGCTTATGGATATATCTTGCGAAAGTCTGCGACATGCGCCTTCGACGCCTGTCGAGAGTGCCCTTTTTCGACACCTTGTTCATCGCTATAAGCTGAGAGTGCTGTGGGGGCTGCGCACATCGCCAGACCAATCAACCGCTTTCCTTTCTGATA
This sequence comes from Ixodes ricinus, assembly GCA_037355805.1. Lineage (NCBI taxonomy): Eukaryota > Metazoa > Arthropoda > Arachnida > Ixodida > Ixodidae > Ixodes > Ixodes ricinus. Next base: position 70,073 of record JAZHYW010011064.1, on the reverse strand, counting down.
ACCTGTCTGCGCGCTTAATATATGGGTAGAAGCGTGCGGATTACCACGTGACAAGAGGATCATCCAAGACTCATCCAACGGGCGTGTATATAGCTTCCACCGCTCTGTCAGCTCAGGAGTGAACGGACTAAATGGGAGTTTGTCACCGTGAACGACACGTTCAAATACGACCATTCGGTGGATATCCCCTTGGCGGACACGGGTCGAAAAAGCATGCCCTACTGCGCATGCGCAGAACTGCAGCACACCCTTCGTAGTAAATACCAGTAAAGGCATAGTTCACACATCCGCGTTCGAGTGTTCTCGAGTTCGTTGTGCTCGCTTGTAACCAATTGCGACGAGGGAACACAATTAGACGCTGGCGCCATCTACCAGATAGCCTCGAAACCTTTTTAATCTGCGTATAAGATCGCTGCAGATTTAATTGAAACCTACAATAAAAACAAAATTTAAAACATATATATATATATATATACAATTATGACTCATAAAACTTCAGTAGCGAATACGGGGGAGCGTTTCGCAATTTTTGGCGGACGCTTACTGCCATGATCGGTCGCAGGTGTGCATACGCTGCGTTCCAGCGTGGCGAGGAGAAAAAGCGGCCGGAAAGTTGAAGGCGCTTGCAGACGATCAACGCTGTATCGGCACCTCCTCGCAGGGTGTGACCCCGATCACGTGACACGCATCACGTGATCGCGTGGCCACGTGACCCCATCGAGCGGTTGGAAACTCTCTGTAATCTAGGCTCTTCGTAAGCGGCCACGAGCGACCACGGCGAATTCGGTCACACCCGGACGCAAATGTGTGAACCTCGACAAGTTACACATGTACTAGTAGGATAACGAAGTGATATTTATGATATTCATTATTCGTACCTCGCATAAATTTGTGACGGGAGACGCGTGTTTGTCTGAGCAGAAAAAGTGCGCCAGAATAATCTGGGCTTGAACGTTATAAAACACAAAAAACTGTCGAGACCGGTTATAACGATATAGCGGCTACAGCGAAGCGATCACGATTTCCCATTCCCTTTTGCACTTCGTTATAACCGAAGTCGGTTATAACCAAATAGCGGGTATAGCGAAGGGATTTACGACTCCCGTTGACTTCGTTTAACCGTTCTCTACAGTAGCGCAAAAAGGACGAGGACGACTAGACGAAGCACTAATCGTGTCTTCTACGTGACATCATATTGTGCGCTATTTGTGTTTTATTGCTTTGTTTTATAATGCAGAGAAGTGCTCTCCGGTTCCAGTTCAAAGCGATTCCGACTCTAAACACGAACCTTCTACAGACACATATAATGGCACGCATAAGCAGACGCACTAATAAAATGCAGACTGGGACAACGACCAAAAAGCTAAACAAACGCAGGCGAGCCGGTGAATGACATGCATAGTAAACTCGAGACAAATAAATATTCAGAAATGGACAGAACCGATTTTTGTTTGTTTGTTTTTGTCTCGGGTTTATTATGTAGAGCAGGAACCCGAAACACGATAACTTGGCCACGAAATAGAAGAGAGAAGACATCGAGTAAGAAAGAAAAAGAGAGAACGAGGAAGGTATAAGATAAAAAGAAGAGGGAGGGGAGTGAGTGTTGGCCGCAAGGCGCTATGGGAGGTCAAATAATACTCCTAGGTGGTCCGCGAATCGTTCCGACTCCGACAAAGAACGAAAACAAGGTTAAATTCGACCCCGTCATGCCTCCGCGCCTCTGCTCCCGGGAGGTGCGTCCGTATTTGGAAGCCCAACTCTACGTTTGTATACGTAGTTGCGGCCGCTTCAACGTTGCACTACGTATAACGTTTTCCACAAGGGCGGCGCCATCTTGAATTGTCGTCACTTCCAATATGGGCGAAAACATTGTTTTGCCGTCGCCACGCCAATAGAAGGCATCTATACTTCGTTTCAGCTTGGGTCCAGACGCAGCCGATGCTACAAGCGCGAGCATGTGACCCTGAACAGTGCTTGCACTGCACGAGCGCGCGTGCTTGGCAGGGACGCTGAAAGCCCGCGGAGCTCGCGCTTGTAGCATCGGCTGCGTCTGGACCCAAGCTGAAACGAAGTATAGGATATAAGCGTAACCGTCACACATTCTCGTTTTGCCTCCGCTCTCTTTTTTTACGATTTGCAGGTTGAAACGTTTTATTACATTTTCGTCGCCCATAGCGGATACGCTATGTTAGGTGGCTGGGGACGAGAGTACACGAAAAAGGTCTATACGTATAGACAATTTTCGTTTATTTTCGTCCCCAGCCACCTGGTGGAGATATCCGGTATGGGCGACGAAAACATAATAAAACATATCAACCGATACTCACCAAAAATATATATATAAAGGGGAGACAAAACGTGAATGGGTGACGGTTACGCTTATATCCTAAATGTAGTTTATTGGCGTGGCGACGGCAAAAACAATGTTTTCGCCCATACTGGAAGTGACGATTTTTCGAAAAGGCGACGCCCTTGTGAATAAGGTCTATACCGAGCGGCTCTGTACTTGTTATCACGTCAAGAAAAATAGAAAGTTTTGTGCAAGATTCATGCTCTGCGCCAAGTAGTTCGTATACAACATTTGGTAGTCGAAGGAAGAAACGATGCTTCTGGCGTTTCACACGTGTTCGTCGTAGTAATATAACGTAAAGCTATTCTAAGATGCGCCTACATATACCTTAATTCAACGCATGAAAGGGAAATCAGTAACGTTCCGCGAGGAGCCGGACAACTTTTATCTCGGTTCTTGGGGTGACCGCGAGTAGAGTGCTGAATGTCAACTCGGGCTTGGCTCGGACTCGTGTTCAATCAGCGAGGACACTAGTTCCGACCGAACGCTGACCCAGCACTCGTGTACGATCGCTGTGCCCCGAGGTGGCTTCCCTGGGTCACGTGGCAAATTCAGCACTGCGGCATTGTTATCCATTCAATTCAATTCGTGTTATCATCACTAGCCGAGGTGTACAGTCGGCTTCAAGAGTTTGCGGGAGATGGGAGTGCCAGCCGAAATGCGCCTTTGCGCATTTCGGCTGGCGCAGAAGTCATTTCGGCTGGAGCAGCTTGTAATTTCGGCTGGCGCAGCTTGTGGTTTCGGCTGGCGCAGCATGCAAGTCATTCCGGCCGGCGCTCCCGCGTCCCGTAAACTTGTGCTGCCGGCTGCACATACATGTTTCTGAAAAAGCAGATGGACCCAGAGCCACTTGGCTAGAGTTTGGGTCCAGGCGGTATCTAGCTTGTACACATCGAAGGGGCCGCTGCTTTCCGAATTACTTTCTGCGTTGGCTTTCTACTTATTAAGGATGTATCCGTGACTCGCACCGACGTCCTATCTGCTGGCACTGCAGTGATCCTGCGGCCCAACGAGTACCTCCTAGAGAAACGACGACGCGCGCTTTACACAAACACAAAAGCCGCGTCTGTATCCAGACAACAACACCTCGTAGATAAGAAAGTCTTATACTTCGTTTCAAGCTTGTGTCCAGACGCAGCCTCGACACTACGAGCTAACAGGACGGATGGAGCAGCGTCAAAAAGCACAAGTCACTGGGCCTTATCTGGTAATGTTTGGTTCAGCGGTGATACAACAAGTACAGAAACACGACGACCATCGCGATGATGCTCTTTTGACGCCCTCTGATCGGTCCCATCAGCTCGTGGCCTTGACTGCATCTGGAGGCGAAGCGAAGTATAGTGAGCGTTCTTTAGTGACGCAGGAAAAGTCAGCACTGAGGCTTTAATAATAATAATAACATTTTTCTCATCTACGCATGTCACAGACTGTTTGAGAAAAGCAGAGCGTGGATTAATATGTTCACGTTTCTTCGTGATTGGTTCGTCGGCGCCCCTATCATCTAATGCCGCAACCTGATCGGCTGCGAGCGATAATGACATTCTCTGGACTCACCATGACTTGCGTTTTCTTAAGTTGTCGGCATCTACCGAAGGTGTTCGAAAATAGTATTTTATGCTAGGCCACTGTCTCTGCTTCATGTTCCTTTGTTTTAAAAAAATGTACACCTTTTTTTTTAAAAAAAAAAAGCTTGCTGCCGGGATTTAGTTAAAAACGCAGCGAAAAACGTAAAAATAAAATTAAAAACGCTCCAAAATAAAAGAGTGAGCCGACGGGGTTAAAAGCTTTCGCTAATTTCGGCCTGCCCATTTTCCTGAGGAGGAGGAGGAGGGGGAGAGAGAGAGAGGTGATAGCGGTCGCCTAAGCTCAACTTGACACGTATTTCAACTTTGTTCTCGTGTGTCTTTAGTTTTCGTTTCCGCCATATCCCATCTCAGTGAGCGCCGGTCCAGACAGAACCTAATGCGATAGACTCGCAAAACATGAGCACACACGCCCACACACACAAAAGATTTCTATTTTTTGTCGGGAACAATATACTCGGACGGACGTATCATAATAATATAATAAGAAGGTTGACGACTGTCGAGATAAAGAAAAGCTCCCTTCATTTTATCTTTTTTTTTATGTATTTGCCGCGACGGACGAAAATTACGCATTAAAAATGTAAACGAAGAAAGAGGGCCCGTAAAAAGAAATTGTGAAGAACGGTCCTATTTTGTGTTTCTTTTCATAACCTACCCCCCCCCCTCTTTTTTTTTTCTTTCCTTCGTTTAATGGACACTGCGTTTTCCTTCTTTTTTTCTGTCAGGTTGTTGTCACAAGTGAGGTGGAAGAAAGCCCCTTGACTTTGCACTCTCCCTACAAAAAGAAAATTAAAAAATAAAGAGCGAGAAGGAGAGAGAGGGGAAAGGGACACAAAGGACCTAGGAAGAATGGGAAGCGCGCAGAGCCGGCCTAATAATACCACCACGGACAATAAAACTAAGAACACGGTGGGGGAGCCACGACGTCACGACACAAAAGACAAACAAAACAAACGGACGACTCAAAAAAAAAAAAATCTACGCCAGGTAGCAAGCAAAAAGTTTCCAAGGATTCGCACAACCAGCACACTCTTCGGCAACGGGTATCAACCATATACTCGTTTGACATCAGGATGGACCGCAGAGGACCGTACGAGCCATCGAAGCCAGTCCAACACCATGTACGTGACACGTGACCTTCGGTTGGCGCTTAGCGACGTTTCGGGCACTTACTCATGTGACAAGTTCACAGAACTGGAATGGCTGATTGGGCTGGCTTCGGTCCGTCGTCTGGTTGAAACGAAGTCTAAGGTATACAGGGCAAAGAAAACACGCTGAGGAAGAGGCGTTATCCGAAAGGAGTCAGGGGTTCACGTAAGATGTCTCCGAACCGAACGGCTTCGGCATAACCGCCATCACGCTCGGACGGATCGGACGGATCACCTAAAGAAATGGAAATGTATACGCGGGGGGTGGCAAGAACGTCGGTGACTCGGCGAAAGTAAAACCGAAAGTTGGGGGGGGGGGAGAGCGAAGGCCGAAGCCAGTTTTGGCGGGCAGAGAATTGCCGTCAACTTTTGCTTTGAGCGGGATAGACAAGCCTCCACAAATGACGGCGAGCTGCGCGCTGTATTGACGAAGCGGCAGCGCGTGACTCGACTCCCGAATGACTTGCTTTCGCCTTCTCTCGGGCGGCGTCTCTGCGTCGCTCCTTTCTTTTATTCTCCTCGGACTTGTCTTTTTGGTTGCTCCGGCAATTTTTCTTTAAAGTTTTATTTTATTTTGTGTCCACGGTGTGGTCGCCACTCGGTTCGCAGAGGGTGGTCGCGCTTTCACGATGTGAACTTCTCTTGACGAAGCGCGGTGTCAGTAATTGTAAGGTGTAAAGCGAACTTTTTCTTTTTTTGCACTTTTTGAGAAGGATGCGTTTAGGCTGAGGGGAGTAAATCGAGAGTTTACTCCGTTTCACGATGCCTCGCATTAATACCGGCGAGTAAGACGAGTGGAGGTGGGGCGACTGGCCGCAGCCATGTCTCTGCTCGTGCGGACAAGTCCGTGCAAATGCAAGCTTGCCGAAGCTACGCTCACGCTGCACGTGCTTCCACGGTTTCTTGCGCATGTGCAGCGCGTGTAACTACACTCGCAGCATGTTCCTTGCTGCTTGGGTAATATAGCGATAGGTCTATAGACGTTTTTCGTGTTTTTTTTCGTTCTCAGTCACGTGAGTTACATATCTGGTATGCCGGACGAAAAAAAATAAAAGACGTTCCAACCTGGAATATGCAAGAAAAGATACGTCAGACAAAACAAGAATGTGTGACAAATTAATCACGCATTTTTTGTGAACACCTTCCAGCGGCGTGAAGAGGTTAAAACGATGTTTTAACGCTTACCAGCAGTGACGAAATTCAAGACAGCTGCGTCCTTTTGGAAAACGTGTATTGTGCGGTGTGAGCCGTGTTTTTAGTCTTCGATGAGAAGAAGCAATGCGAGGGGAGTAGATCGACATTTTACTCCGTCTCCGCGTTAATGTCTCCTGGTGGATCTGTACTCCTCATGATGAACCGGAATAAAAAATAATATGGGATTTTTTTTTTTTATACTCTGCTAGGGCAAAGCGTAGAAGGAGGGGAGTATATCAATGTTTTACTCCATCTCACGATGCCTCGCGCAACCTTCTCCTCTCAGCAAGTGTGAGCGCCTCTGACGAGCCGTGTGACGCCGATGTACTTTCTTCGAGAGGAGGGCGCAGCAAAAGAGGAGCATATTGACATTTTACTCCATCCCACGATACCTCGCGTGTCATCAGCGACTGTGAAAGGCTGAGGTTCCCACTCTAGCCATCTTTAGAACACAATGTCCTTCATTTTTCACATAGAATATCTACTACAGTTCCTTATGCCATAAGACTGAGGACGTACGTGTCGTTCGATAGAGGTAGCAAATCACTCCATTTTTATTCATGCTCAATTGCATAACCATCATGTTTCTTAAAGCTGTTTTGTACTTCGTCGGTTTAGAACGACGTGTTCTAAACGTGAACTAGTACAGCACTAAAAATGGGCCGCACGATCACAATACCAATACGATACGATATTGTCGCAGACGGAAACGAATCGACCAGCGTAAAACTGAAAATAAAGGTTTAATCGGCGAACTTGTGCCAGAAACAAATGAAAGAATGAGCGTCGAAAGAGCAGAGCGAGGCTGCGAGAGTGACTGAGTCGGCAAGACCACGCTCTGCTTCTTACCTACAACAATATCAATGCAATACAACCATCATCATCTACGTCACCACTTCTTTATTTTCGTTTAAGGAAGCGAAGCTGTCTAAAGCATTTTCAGCCTGGGCGTTGTTCGTGAGAGAGCCTGGTCACAAACGCAGCATGCTGTTCACACAAGAAATGAGAACTGTTTTTGAAATATACTTTCCTACAAAGGAGCCCTCCAGATGGGAACCTCAAAATTTTACCAGAAACAAAACGATTCCTTTTGTCGTCCCAAAGGAATCGTCATTAATATATATCGGGGGACTTAATAATGTGTAACTGAGTTCGTCCGGAAGATTTCTTCCAGCCCAAGAATGTTTCGGGGACCAATTTTCGACACACTGTTTCCAGGCCTGTAATAACGTGAGACGTTTTCTATTATTTCTTAACGTTCTTTCTGCTTTCATGCGTTTTTTTTTCTTTTCTCGTTCGCCACAATAGGTTCGGCAGCGCGCATTACCATAATTCCAGAATTGGAACGTGATTTCGTCTTGGTGAAATGGTGAAATTTGTTTTCTTATGTCCAACTTCAAAACATACTTTATTTTTTATTTTTCTTACTACCTTGAACGTTCGGAATTTGGAGAAAGATCGAACCTCAACTTTCGTCTTCTTTCCGACGATAATTTGTGCTTCCGCAGCTTCTGTCGATTTCACGCCGCGGATCCACTATTGGCCCCCGTCTGTTCTAAAATTCCTCCGAGTCCTGACCTTTTTAAGAAACCAAAACAGATATATGTTCACAAAAAACGACCTGACTTTCCTGGCGTCCTCGATATTTTTTTCTTCTAGCTGGAACGAAATAGATCTCTAAGTTTTGAGGTTCCAGATGTCGCCAAAAAATATATATACAAATACGTTTGGCACACGAAGACAGACAAAAATATTACGCTCCACCGGGTTTCACAAGACTAACATTTCAAATTTTGGAAGAAAACAAAACAAAAAATATCCCAATCTCCACAATTCTTGCAGCTTCAACTAAAATCCTGTCGCTGCGAAATTTCGTGCAGCTTATATAAATCTCCGAATAAAAAAATTAAAAAAGCTGGTCTACTAAATACACTGAAGAAAGCTTTTAACGAAGGAAACTCCGAAAGGTGAAACTGGGGTGAAGAGCCAGAACGAAAGTGGTGAGTGAGCCTCGGAAAAACTTGACATTCTCAAGCTGTTTTTCTTCTTCCAAAAGCCCACCACAAAAAAAAAAAACAAAAAAAACACGAAACGGTACGGATAAGAGGACGTCTTTTTGGCGCTCCAATCTTACGCAAGGGCGAAGATTACCAAAACTAAACTACTAGAATAACAACAATGGTGAAACGCATTTATTTATATATATATTTTTTCCCCTCTTCGGCGAGAGTCTTGGAATGCTGAAGCTCAGATTTCTTGGTGGAGGGATTGTGAAGATAGATAGATAAGATTTCGCTCCTTGCATAGGAAAGTAGACCTTGATCCCCCTCTCAAAAGCCGTCGAAGCGTATAAAGTCGCCCCCAAAAACGTCGCGCTTCACTGCAACGCATTTTTGGTAGAGGACCAGGTCTCTGCGTGAAAGCGTCTCAGGGAAGATTGCGGCTTTCTACCCACCACCCCCCCCTTTTTTTTTCTTCTTCTTTTTGTCTTGGTTTTATCTAAACGTTCGAGCGTCGACTTTGGATTGAAAGCTACGCACGCGCCGGTGAGACGCGTTCGGGATGCGGTTTCGTTTCAAACTCGGATAATGCTTTCGCGAGCCGTTGCGAATATTTCTATCAAAACCGACGCCAGTGACAGTCACGTGGATGGATGGATGGATGTTAACGGTGGTACCCTTCATAACGGACGGTAACCAGTTATCTGAAGGCTTATCTGGAGTCGTAGGAAATGGTTTTTCGTCCTCAGGATATATTAAAACTGCCCGCCACGGAGCGGAACGATATCTCGGGAAGTCGGATTTTCGAACAGTATAACGAGCGCCCATAGGCCCTTTCCGAAATTCAGTCTGGCCACCTCGATAACTATCACCACCTGTCACTAGTTGCGTGAAGTATACAGGCGAAGGCAACGCCAGGCGAGGGGTAGCTTGCTTGGCTTGGCAGAGGTCCCTGCATCCTCAGATCAAGCTTATACCTAAAGTCTGCAAAGAACGGCCATCTGGATGGTGTGGAATGCACATTGCGGAAGCACCGTCGAAGCTGACATATACAACTTAGTAGACTCGATAGCCTCCCCCGCCAAGTCGCATTCAGGACTACGTAACTCCACGAGGGAGCCATACTGCCGCGAACTGGCGCTGCTTCTTTGGAGCTCACGACGTGGCGGCATTCCAACGAAGCTTCACAGACCACCACCAGACTCAATTTTGAAATTCGTTAATTCATTGTAAAATTAGTTTTCCTGACTACTCTGCCTGCAGCCAAGGAACACTATAGTATAGGCTAGTGTTTCTGGGCTGCCGGCTACAACATGAACCACATAAGCAGAGAAATAAGTGCAAACATTTCGTCTCCGCATCCCTTTAAGCGTGGCAGTTCAGGGAGATAGATTGGCACGCCGACATTCGAGGCACGAGTGCTTCGGTGACTTACACGTAAGTAAGAAAACGGTAGGATACGGTGCTGTGTGAACTAGAGTCACTGGATCCTGGGAAAGTAGCGGCAAGCTCCCCGTATGGTCGCCACCATGGTCCGTGAAATGAGCAATATGTCTCCTTGAACCCTCCGTTCTTAGTGAGCCGATCTAAATTCGCTGGTGACGGGTAGCTTCACGGAGACGTTTCTTGTATACCGAGATTTTGCTATCCACATACCGGCGAAACAAGCTCACATCTTCGTACCACCACCAGCTGCTGTGTCGGTGCTTGGAGGCACTGAAACATAATTTTACTCTTTGGAAATACGCAAGAAGAACAATATAATTGTAAGAGATCCATGGAGATGGGCATGATTGATAAGTTGATTGCATACGCAGTGCCAAAGACGCTTATATTGGCGAGGAACGCTTCCAGTACGATGATGTTCCATGGTGGTCTTGGCGCGACTGGTTTAGAACGACACTCTGGAAGCTTCGAAGATTTGAATGGACCGAAATGGCGATTTCCATGGCAATGTAGACAGATTATCCAATCGCCTTGCGAGGTTTGGGTCGTCTGTACGTTAGTATCCGTTTGTGTCCGGCTAGCAGGTACGGAAGGCAATGGCTCTACTTTCCCAAGATCCAGTGACTTTAGTGTGAACCAGCCTCAGTTGACACTGGTTCACACTGACTAGTTCACACTGCCCCTTTTCTTTACGTTAAACGCTACGTCTGCTTACGTACAAGTCACCCGGACATTCGTGGTTCGTATTAATCGTGGCTACCTGTTCAAGGAGATAGCCTGGCAGGCGACATTCTCTAGACACGAAGGCTTCGGTGACTTATACGTAACGTAAGGTAACGGTGCCGTGTGAACCATCCTGACACTCCAAAAGTGCATGACTATAAAGTTTCCGTACACCGCTCCCTAATTCAGCCTACACAACACTGATTACGTACATACACATATCCGGTCGAGTCAACAGAGCAGGTTATTAAGAGCCCGACCGCATTGCGCATAAAGTCATCAGCGCGCCCGACCAATCATCATCATCGCTCATTCCGAGCCTATACTCCGGTCTCCCAAGAGTCAACGGGAGGGACAGACACACGGGACAATCTCGCCGGCAGGACTAGGCCGGGCCACTCTTAATGAGCTACCACCACCGCGCGCACACTGAAAGTCGATCGTTTGCACAACGCCCCCGACGCTTCGCAAACATTACCGGCGCCGCCGTGTGTACGTCTTTTTTATTTTTACTCCCCTCCCCGTTGGTCGAAGATGCACAAAAGCGCCCCGCTCTTTTCTCTTGGCACAACGGCGCAATCGGTGTTCGCGGGGCGACAATCTAAAACCAATCGACCTGAACAAACACTGCCACACGACGTACACTTTCTCGAGCACACAAACGCGCACAAAGGCACTCTTCCGAGACAATGGTTTGAGCGGGCGAAGGCATGTGTTCTCTTCCTCAGAGAGACAGAAAGCTCTCATTTGGGCTTTATGGACTGTCTAGAGGGATAGTGTCTACCTTTCTTTTCTTTTTCTTTTTTCTCTTGCACCTTGTGTGTCCACGTGTGTGTTGTTTGTTAGTTCTTCGTTGTACGGTTGTGCAGGCTCAGTCAGTGTGCCACGCGTCTTCGAGCGGCTTAGATAAATCGAGAAGTGAATGTGACGACGGCACGCGGAACGGGTGGAGAGGTGTGTGCGCGCTCTGCACGAGTTCTCGAAACAATGGTGCATTAGCCCGAATTGCGCGGAGCAAACTTCGGGGGAGTTGTCGTCATCGCCGTTCGCGTCCGGCTTGAGAAAATTTGACTTTCCCTTTGTCTTACCTATCGGCCTTTATGTTTGCTAGCTTTCTTTCGGAGCGTGGAATGTCTCGCCAACAGTGTTCTCCGTCGGTTCCAGGAATTTAGATGAAAGCGTTACTTTATTACGCAGGATGTCTACGTAACTATGTATATAGGGCTCGGGTTTCGTAAGAAAATGTTCTCCAAGAAGTGTAATAGAAGTATGTAACGGAAGTTTGTAACGTAAGTGCAAAAGGTGTAACGGAAGTGCAATTTCTCCACTACATGTAGCGGGGAAGTTGCGTTACACCTGCTGCATTTCCGCTACACCTGTTGCACTAGTCGTATTCCTACTGTATACGAACGACGAGCTCAGAAAAACTGATAGACAGCCCGCGCAGCTCAAAACACGCTACGTATTCTGTGTCTCCAAACATAATCTTTAGAATTAAGATGCGCGTTTTTCCTTTCTTTTTTCTATTCGTCATAGAGAACATCCATATCTGCACTGTCGTAACCTCCGGGTGCTACAGCTGCCAGCAAACGGCCTATTAAGTGAACGAGGTAGTAGTATCGGGCAGTGGGCATACCGCGCCAGTAGTCGGGATCAAACGACCGCGGTTACTGCGGAGAACGCATTCAATTGAACACGACCGAACGATAACCCCGTCGCCGTTTGACCAAATCGCCCTCTCGGCAGTTGGAACTATTCTCGCCCCGTAACCCCCGGAAGACACAAGCGCACCTCGTTACCGTGCAAGAGAGGGAGCGCGCGAGCAGCGACGCCAAGATGGCGTTGCGCGATGCCATCCTACCGACCAGCTCAAGCCGATGTTCTGTATAGACTACACTCCGTTCACCGCTACGCTGACAGTGCGGTGGGAGCTACACGCTCGATGGACCAATCAGCCGCTTCCATTTCATCGCCGTACCCCGCCCTCTGAGCGTGGAGAGTGGGCAGGCGCGTGATCACGTGTCGAAATATAGATGCATAAGTGGTCCCACGAGCACGTAGCCTTCACCGCACTGTCGGCTTAGGCGTGAACGGTGTGCGAGACCAAATCGAGCGTGAATCTCTTCGGCGAGCATGCAAGGCTCTGCTGGAAAGAGGGGCAGGACTGTTGTTCCGATAAGCGGGGGTGAACGCTGCTCCTAAACTCCGTTCGCCCCTAAGCTGACAATACGGTGGAAGCTACGTGCTCGTTGAATCAGTCGTACACGTCTATCTTTGACCACGTGACCACGCTCCCGCGCAGAGAGCGGTATCGGGCGATGAGAGGAAAAAGGGATTGATTGGTCCGGCCAGCGCGTAGCTCCCGCCGCACTGTCGGCTTAGCGGTGAATTGGCCCTGTACTCCCTTAACACAACTCAGAAGATGGCAATAGCTAAGGCCGCAGCGAGCCAATCATAGGGTCGGAGCAAGGCACGTGACGACGTACCGTCGGAGTGCATCTCCTCCTGCGGGAAGCTGTCACGTGCTTCGCTCCGTCGCTCCGATTGGTTCGAGGGAGACGCAGCGCTTGCTCCTTGCCAAGTTGTGCCGGGACGAAATATAGTCCGCGGTCGTCGGCGAGCAAAACCGTCATCCTTCATCGAGTGGAGACTGCGGCAGCCAGCCACCGCGCGGACGTGAGCGCTAATGTCCGAACCCGCGCCAAAGCACGTAGGCGTGGTGGTGGTGGCCGTGGGGTGCTTTGAGGGAGAGCCGCCTTCCCTCGACGCGGCTTCCATCCACGCCATCGCTTCGAAACGCTATCAAATGCGATCTTGCGGGTCTCCTTTGTGTGCCTGCTTCGCGCGGGGTTGCAGACGGACCCTTTCCGGTGTTTACGGGCGTTACGGAGGGGGCAGTCGCGGTACAGTGGGCTAAACGGAGGTCGTGTTGTTTGCGGGACGGCTGCATCAGTCAACGCGCCATCGGGTACTATTTTATGCACTTTCACGCTAAAAATCGGGAGCGTCTCTTTTTTTCCTTTTTTCGCAAAGCACTTGGGAGAGCGAATCGCCCTATATATCTACGGAGGAAGCTGGACCAAATGAAGAGGCTGATCATACGCTTAAACCTCAAAACATCAGGGGGGGGCTCCCCTGATGTGATTGTTATGGGACGATCGTTACTTGTGTCAGTTTTGCACCCCCCCCCCCCATCTTCCCCCGTTACGCAGCGCCATTTCGCGGCGTGTGTCAAAAATGAGAGCGAATCTTCGGCAGGCGGTGCCGTTCAGACGCCCTTCTCTTCTTTCCTGGAAGACCCATCAGACATTCTGTGCGCTTACCACTCTTTATCAACATAATCGAGCTTGTATAATATTTTTGTTAGGTCTAAACATATGAGCCTCGTCATTTGCTCGGCTTCCTTCTTAGATTGCAGCGGTTGGCTTTCCCAAGTGCTTTGCAGGAAAGAAGACACTCCAGATTTTTAGTGCATTTCCTGCGAATATTGCTGGTATAGGTAGACCGGTCAACTGTTCACAAACCAATCTGCGTTCGCCCACACCAGGTATGGGCAGTGCGCGCGCCCAGAAACCACATTCGTGTGAGATGAAGCCCCTGCGCATGTGCCGGGCGGACAGCAGCGCCACCTCTGTGGCGTGAAGTAAGAACCGCGTGCTGGTGCTCAGAATGTTCGCGCCACTTTCGGCCGCCATGACAGGGGGAGAAGAATACTTCCGGTTTCCCTATGTGTGCTTCTCTAGCGAGCAATTCCGTGAGAGCTATGCCCTGGAAATGCCCCTCTGTCGTGCTTTTGAGTGGCCGATGTGCACCGACACGAACAAAATGGCACAAGTGAAGTTATATCGATTATCTCGGAGACGAGAGACGCCACCGACGCCGCCGAGCTTGGGTGATCGCAGGAAAGCGGCATTTGCAGACGGTGCTAGCCTACTTCGATGTGCTGCCGACAGATGGCGCAACGCGACAAAAGCGAGGATGCGGCCCCTCTACCGATCATTTTCGTACAACGGTAGGTACTATAGGTACCAACCGTGCCGTCATGGCACGTATATAAATGCAAGGAGACGCGGTGCTCTGGGAAACAAGCCTTGATTAGCAAAACAAGCAAGTAAAAAGTTAAAAAAAGATTGTGCTTTACAGTGACTCGCGTCGCGCTGAAGGAAGCGTAATAAAAAATTTCGTAAGATTATTTGCTAAAGCCAAGACCCGGCTTGGCGTCCACTGCTGGGGTGCTCTGCGAGTGTCTCGGGGCCTGGGGGAGATAGGGGCCCAATCACCGATGCCTTGCCGTTCACGAAGTAGTTGAACGCGTTTAAGGACTTGTAAGTTTTAAGTCGTTCTCAGGGCTGCTCGACTAGGTAGTGGTAAGGATGCGGCTACAATACCTACGGCAGATCATTAAATTTCTTTGAGCAACAAGTGTTCTTTCTTTTTATCCAAAAGATCAGGAAGGTGTGTCGATCTCCTATACTTACATTTTAGGAGGTATACCGTGGTTGGTCCTCCGCGGTGAGACTTCTAAGGTACGCGCTACTCACTGCGGATCATCAAACAGAAGCAAAAACAATGGCCAACTAGATGCAATAACATAATTCCCAACGGAAGTTCGGCCATGTTTGTTTTTGTTTACTGTTGAACATCCTGCGTATAAAGAGCGCGACATACTATACTCTATTTCATACTTAGCGTGCAACGCTGTCAAGGCTACAGGCGCTAGCGCGTGGTTTCACCTATGGTTTTCTTTGCGCGAGAACGCGTGCACATGATCAACGAAATCAAGCCCCATGCTCGCGCCAGTAGCTTTGACAGCGTTGCACGCCAAGTATGAAACAGAGTATAAGCACGAATAATCGCTGACTGTTTTTACTGCTTTTCTCCTCCTGCAAATGAATGTGTCTAATCAAAACTGCTACCCTGACAAAATTAGTTCATATGGGGAACTAATTTAGGAGGTAGAAGCTTGAGGTTCCTTGTGCCGTTGACAACTAAAGCAAAAAAAAAAAAACCGAGGACGAGCAGATGTCGTGTCCATGTTATGTGGTGTCGCAGACAGTACGAAGAGCAGTCATTCTTATTTAGCGATATTTTAATTAAATAGATGAGGCGCACTGTAGCCGAGCATATTTTGTGTTTTTCTATATAAAACATATGTCTATTAAGATACAAGAAATTGCCTCGAAACACGGAAAATTGCGAAGTACATTAATAAAGCTACTTATTTTTGGGATTTTTTTTTTCATCCGGTTTTGCATGGTAAAAAGGGACATGGGTCAAACGAACACCTTTTTTTACCCCCTTTTCCTTTTTTTCATAGTGCGAGTTTTACATTCTGGAAATCCTGCCGGGCCGCGAACGTGGTCGGTTCACACAGTTTCAGCGCGTGCTCCAACTGCTTTTCTTGCACAACCGTCGACTCATTCTCACTTAAGTCGTTCTCACGGACGGCGAGTGTGTCAAAGAGGAAGTCCGGCGATTCGAGGAGCGCGAGAGAGAGATACAAGATGGATAGATAGATGAGCCGAGTCTCTCCGCGGAAGTGCACTGAAATTGCGAAGAGCGAGGTGAAGGCGAAAGGCTAATACGAACCCCGAGGCGAGCTCACGTCTGCGCTCAAAGATCGATCGGCGGGAAAACGAAAAAAGAAAAGAAAAAAAGAAAGAAAAGCGGTGTGGGAATGCCATACAAAAGAACATACCGATCTTTCTTCGTCGTGTGTATTTCGTTCTTCAGCTATACTCCGTTCATCCCTAAGCTGGCAGTGCGGTGGAAGTTACGTCTCCACTGGACCAGTGACACCTCTGTCTCTCATCACGCGGTCACGATCCCGCATATACCCCACGCGCATAGAGCGGCGTCAGGTGACAAAAGGGAGGTAGTTGATTGGTCCGGGAAGCTAGTAGCTTCCACCGCGCTGTCAGCTTAGGGGTGAACGCATTACGGCTCGTGCCTCCTCCCTTTATAAGAATTTGGGACGCGGATTATAAGCTCCATTGAAAGAAATGAAAAAAAAAACGCGAAGCGTAAAAGAGATTGCGTTGTCGCTGTTGCTCGTGAGGTAAGGGTGACAACAAAAGAAGACCATTTAGTTGACTCCGCCGCCGCCGATGGGTTGTCATTTTCCTCCACTATTTCGGAACAATAGATCCCCTTCAAAAGTCCGTCAAGCAACATTGGCGGCCGCCATTGCTCGGACACGAAGCGTCTGATTGGGTCTGATTCCTTGCCGAGCGCTAACGCAGCACTCGTCTTCGATACAGAGAACTGAGCCGATGTTCACGCTCTAGGCTGACTCAGCCCTGTGTCCAATACATGCTCAGAGACTGATCCAGCAATGGCGCACGGGTGATGGTGCGGACTTTTGAAATGGTATAGCGGGTGGGGAGAGAAAAAGAGCAACCAGAGAGAGAGAGAGAAGGAGAGCAGCAGAAAGAGCGAGGGACGATAAAAATAAATGAGCGATGTAGCGGAGGAAATACAAAACATTAGGTATGGAGGAAATAGAACACACGAGAAAACGATTTGCAGTAACCGCTTTGGTCGTGCCCGACGACATTCTTGTTCGCGGAGTCAATTCAACGTTCGCTGAATTTGGCGGCCGATACATCTGGCTATTTAGCGGACGGTATTCTCACCTGACAGGTGGCGGCGTGAGAACGTTAAGCGCGAAACACATGTACGACGAAACCGTCCGATCCGACGTCCGATCAGACAATACGACGGTCGGAGGCGAGGGTTTTCAACGCTCTCCGGTGCTACGAAAACCCTCTCCCCCCAAGGTCATTCCGGCAGTCCGCACGTCGGATCGGACGGTTTCGTCGTACATGTGTTTCGCGCTTTACGTTCTGTCGTTACGCCTCCGCTTGTCGCGAGAAAATGTGTATAGTGCGAGTACCAAAACGTATTGTACGTTAAAAGGCGTAGAACGGCATACAGGAAACGTCTTAGAAAAAAAAAGTGCTCTATATCTTTTGTATACTTGAGCGCGTCGCGTTCTTGCTACAGCCCAAACCAGATGTATATGAGTTAAAAACGCGTGCACTAAACATTCGCTACCGAGTTTCATTTCATGCGCAACGAGCGCACCAATGCTCTCAACCGTGTGGCCGGGATCGGTCGCCGAATGTGTTGGCGCACCACAGTCCCGAAGCACCTGGAGCGATAGCTCACGCCGAGGGATTCAGGGCTCCTAGGTTCTATCCCCACCCCTGCAGGTTTCGATCTGGATGAACATCGTACCTATGCGTGCTGTCGCGTATCAACAGCGAGTTTTAGTAGACCGTGTTTCCCCCTTCGTTAAGCCCCTCCGTTACCCGGAACTCTACAACTAAGGCTATCGGCACGCAGGTACATGGCGGTTTCTTCGTAGCGGAGGGTTAGCGGAGGGGGAAACACGGTCTACTAAAACTCCCTAATACTTCGTGATGCACGTTAAAGAACCCAGGCTAGCGGGGGTTTTAGACTGGCTCTAAATTTCTCATCTGCAGCAGAGATACCGGACGTCCATCGGGACTGTCTAACTTCCCCTACTGTCTAAACATACGCGCAACACAATTTACCTTGCAGCTTCGGGGATAAGACGACAGCGCAGCACTGAGCTGAACAATGAAAAGACGCCGTATTGTTGTTGTTGTTGATTTTCTCTCTCGTTCGTTTTTTTTTTCTTTTTTTTTTCGAACACGTCTATGACAGGTTTTCCGACTCGTTCTCACAACAAAGGATCGTCGGTATACTATACACCCAAGTCGCTTTATACAGTCTATACGCCAAGCGAGTGCGCTCATTCAAGCGTCTAAACTCGCTTCGTGTCGAATCTCCGAAACGCGCCGTCCTCTACCTTACAGCGGCTTGACGAACGAGCTGATATCTCATGGCGAATTCACTGGTCGTTTTGCAGCGCGCCGGGATTACTAGACCAGGTCCGAGATGGAACACGCAATCCGAACGGAGTCGTTCCACCTCCGGATCCCCCAGTTGAACATGACCACACCTTCGGGATCGGCGCATGCCTTCCCGTCATTCACCTTCCCGGGAATCCCCATCCCGCAGTCCCGGATCTCGAAGCACATGTTTTCACAGTCACGGCGCTAACAACACGTGTTCAACGCACGAGCGAAGTTAATCATGACGTGAAAAATGCGTGTCGACAAGCGATGTGCATCAACGTAGCCCACTTGCCTCTTCATCTCGTGAACGGTGTCCAAGTGGCAAGTACGTACGTCTTAATTTTCGGCCTTTTCTGCGGAGGTCGAAAAAGGCAGTCGAATTCATGCGGGACATACAAGCAGTCCTCGTCGTCACCGCTACTCGAGCCGCTGGTGCTGGAGGAGCTGTTCGAGCAACTTTACGACGAACTGTCATCAAGCAGCAGCAGCAAAACGGGCGGCACTTCGCGAACGCCATTAGGGATTCTTCCGAGGTGAGCTGCAAGATACCCCGCGAGAAAGAAAGTCACGCGTGCACGCCGAGGGCTGGCCAGGCTGGCTTCCGGTCGAATACGCCGAAATCGGCAGAGCGACTTTTCTCGGATCCGGATCGAGATGTGGAGTGGGAGCTGATCCAAAATGACGAGTGGAACACGTTCATGTCGATCCCGATCGCCCAGTGAAATATGCACGGTCCAAAAAAGTCGATCCCGGCGCGCTTCAAAACGACCAGTTGAAGTCGCCATCAGCCACTTCCTCCCGCAAGCGCTCCGTGATTCAAACGGCGTCGTTTCAAAAAAAGATGGGAGTGGAGGGACTGTCCTTTCTGTGGCCCCCGAGCGAAGAATCTATTCGATCACGCCTGTCAATCGGCCGACAGCTCCTCGCGCTACACAAAATTTCATCTCAAGACGAACCGCCGCGGATGCTACGAGCCATCGAAGCCAATCCAATCCAGCGTCATGTGAGTGTCACGTGAACTTCGGTATATGTGCAACGACGCGCGGGGCGTATAGTCACGTGATTCTTAAACATCGCTGGATTGGCTGGGACGACTCGTATAGTGCCCTTCGCAGTCCACCATAACGTGGAACAGATCGCGACGCCTGCCGGAACGAGTACCCCGCGACATCCAAAGCCGACCCGATCACCTTTCCCCTCGCGTCGGAATGCGAGGCGGGCGTTTCGAATCATCAGTCGGCTCGGGTTCTGTTCAAGTGGGATGTCGCGTCGCCTGTCGCGACGGCAGGATGACGGAGCTGTTTGGACAGTGCCTTCGGTCGTATGGACTGTCTCGTTACAGTGTTGTGTTGCAGCCGATGGAACAAACTGGCTGCTCAATCAAACGCCTCCCATATGCAAACAGCGATGCAGTCTCAGATACAAGAATGTATACGCTGAGCGGCACACCTGGTCCGAACACGACACCGGCGCTTTTTAGCGTTCATGTGGATTAGTACTGTCGAGCACCAAATTTGACCACCTAAGTTAGTGCCGCAAATAAGCAACATTCCGTTAAAGGGAGGTTTATATTTATTTAATGGTAACTCCTCAGCGGAAGAAGAACGCTAAAAAAACGGCAATGGTGCGTTTGTGTTTTGTCTCTTTCTCTCATATACTTTGTGTTTTAGCATCTCAACCTTACTGTACGCGACAGCAACAATGCGCACTAACTACTGTTTTTCTTTTTTTTTCTTCTTTGACGTGGTTGCATATAACAACGACCCATGAACCCATGAGAGATTAATGAAGTTAGTTCAAAGTTCCAAGTCCTTTGTGGGACTTCGCAATAATGTCAAGGCCATGTCGGCACGCTCACCGGTTTACGGATTCGACGATTTGACAAATGCTCCAAGTTCCTTTCGACACTGAGGCGCCAGGAAACTGAGATTTCAGCAGCATAAAAAGTCACCAGTTGATCGAATTGAACAGGAATAATTTCTTGAACTCGGGAAGTGTTAGATAAGCGTCATTAGTTTATCACGCGTAAACCCTCCATAAACATCATCTAATTCCACTTCTGTCTTTGACTGCTCTTCTGCCGCTTGTCTGTTTACGTACACCTGTGAACATGAAACTGTTATGGCATTTTTCTTCTTCTATTTTCCTGTCACAACTGATAAACTGTCACTAAAACCACCTATGTGCTGGAATGTGCTTATCTGGGGTACCAAATATTTATAGGCGGTAAAAATTGGGCCTCCCAGGTGTCTCCCCTAACAAAATGTGGAAAAGAGCCACATGCCGAGTTCGCGCTAACAGTGTCACACAAGACTTGTACAGCGCGTGCACGCGCGCGCGGATCAACGAACTCGACGATATATCTCAACGCAAAATTGACAGGCGGAAACGGAACTCCACGAGCCAGCAACGTCATGACCCCCTCCCTACCTTCCCGTACACACCGCGTGTCAATACTGTTGTATTCTTAGCCCAGTAGAGGGCCGATGCTAGTGTGATAACACTGTGCTGATATGATATAACAACCCTGGTGGGCGTGACTTGTTGTTCAGTCGTGTATAGCGGCCAGGCCGCTTGAATAAACTGGTCTCCGACCAACTTGGGTCTCGAGTGCTAACAATGGCGACGAGGATGTTTCGGAACTACCGGGCGTAAACGAGACGAGCCGGAGTGAGAGGCACCATGGAAAGCAACACGGGAGCATCGGCCAGCGTCACCCACCCGCTCATCGGTCGGTTGACTGAATTCTGCCCCGCCACAGGTAACCTGGAAATCTACCTCGAGCGGTTTGAAGCTTTTGCAAGAGTCAATAATTTCGACGAACAGCGCAAAACAGATGTAGTCATCACAGTACTGGGTGACGAAGCCTACATGACCCTACGGAACCTGGTCTTCCCGGAGACGCCAGAGAAGAAAACTTATCAGCAGATAAAAGAGGTGCTTCTTAAGCATTACAAGCCAAAGCGTTCTATTGTGACGGAGCGGTACAGCTTTCACAAACGTACCCAAGGAAGCCAAGAGCCTATCGACGAGTTCATAGTGCAATTGAAACGGTTAGCAATGAACTGCTCGTTTGGTGCATTTTTGAGCGAAGCACTGCGGGACCAGCTCGTCGTCGGTGTGCGCAGCGAGGGGATCCGGTGCAAGCTGCTAGCTGTAGAAGACGGCAACGCCCTGACATGGGAAAAAGCTTGTGTCATCGCCACATCGATGGAGGCGGCAGAGGGACACGCCAGGGAGATGGTTCCGGCGCCAACCCATTCACGGCAGCCGGACGTGGACGCCAACTGGCAGCGCAGCGACCAGCTTCGACGGGGGACAGCGGGGCCAGGGCAACCAACATCGGCCAAGGACCGACAGCCGTCGTGCTTCAGGTGTGGTCGACAGCATCAACCTCAGGACTGCCGGCACATTAAGGCAAGGTGCTTTAACTGTTCGAAGTTGGGACACTTAGCGTCGATGTGTAGGACTAAACGAAGCCATTTCACGGATGAACAAGAAGTGTCTAGTGTTGACTTGTACGTACTTGAAAAAACAAATTGTCCACCGTACGTTGTGCAGATCGAAGTGAATGGAAAATTGATTCCGATGGAAATAGACACAGGTTCTGCCGTGTCTATTATTCCGGAAAAGGAGCTGCTAGGCTATTTCAGTGAAATGAAGTATGAACCAGTGAATTTTTGTTTGCGAACGTATAATGGCACAACCGTACCAGTGAAGGGCAGGGTAACGGTCACCGTGAAACACGAAGGGGTTTGCTTTAGTTTGCCAATAGTGGTAGCTGCTACGGACAAGGAGCGCACGGTACCCACCTTGCTGGGGCGAGACTGGCTGAAACACCTTCGCTTAAACTGGTCGCAGGTGCTGAGAGTGAACTCAGTAAGTTCTAAGCAGGAGTTGCTCCTAGACAAGTTCCATGACGTGTTTCATGGGCCCTTTGGCACAATCAAAGGCTTCCGTGGGTCCATTGCCCTGAAAGCGGAAGCGCGACCGGTGTTCTGCAAGGCCCGAGTGGTACCGTACGCTCTGAAAGACAAAGTAGAGAAGGAGTTGCGAGATCTCGAAGCGAAGGGGGTACTGTATCCTGTACAAGAGAGCGAATGGGCAACTCCTCTTGTGGTGGTGCCAAAGAGCGACGGCACCGCAGTGAGGTTATGTGGAGACTATCATGTGACCTTGAATCCCTGCATTACGGTGGCACATTATCCGCTGCCATTGCCGGAAGATGTGTTCGCGTCTCTGGCGGGAGGCACAAGCTTCACTGTGCTCGATTTATCAAAAGCGTATTTGCAGCTTGAAATGGAAGCAAAATCACAAGAACTAATGACAATCAACACCCACCTGGGTCTCTTTCGTTTCACACGTCTGCCGTTTGGGGTTGCCAGTGCGCCAGCAATTTTTCAGTCTGTAATGGACCGTGTATTGAAAGAGCTGGAAGGCACAGTGTGCTATCTTGATGACGTGCTGATTGCCGGAAGGACGGAGGGGGAGTGTCTTAGACGCACGGAACAGGTGCTAAAAAGGCTCCGTCAGCATGGTATTCGAGTAAATATTGCCAAGTGCCAGTTCCTCCAAAGCCGCGTGAGGTATCTGGGTCACGAAATAGATGAAGCAGGCATTCATCCAACTAAGGAGAAAGTCGAGGCTATTCTGAAAGCGCCCAAACCCACGTCCGTCACAGAGCTGAAAGCTTTTTTGGGATTGGTAAATTTTTACGCCAAATTCTTGTCGGGTACAGCGACAATCCTCGAACCACTGTACAGGCTACTACGCAAAGAAGCAAAGTGGGAATGGGCGGAAGGATGCGAAAACAGCTTTCTTCAATGCAAACGGCTTATCAGTGATGAGTCAGTGCTAGCGCTGTATGATAGTAGTAAGCCACTGCGCCTCACGTGCGATGCGTCCGCGTATGGTCTTGGTGCGGTGCTCGCACACAACGAAAACCAAGACGAGAGGCCAATAGCGTTCGCGTCACGCACACTTACCGCCGCAGAGCGAAACTACGCGCAAGTAGAGCGCGAAGCACTGGCCATAGTTTTCGGCGTTAAAAAGTATCACAAGTATTTATTCGGGCGGCAGTTTGAGATAGTGACTGATCACCAGCCTTTGACGCAGTTGTTTGACCCCAAAAGGCATTCTAGTCAAGTGGCAGTAGCCAGGGTACAGCGCTGGAAAAATTTGTTGGCTGCCTATCAATATACAATCCGGTATAAGAGAGGCCAGAGTGTGGGGCATGCAGATGGCTTATCGCGACTGCCGTTGGAAGAGACTGCCGGGGAGGAGCAGGAAATTGATTTCTTTTCACCGTTAACCGAAATTCCCTTCACAGCACGGGAGGTGGCTCAGGAAACAGAAAAGGATGAAGTACTAAGAGCAGTTGTGGACATGACGTGGCGCGGCTGGCCAAACGAAACGGAGGAGAATTTCCGGCCATACTTCAGTCGTCGTCACGAGCTTTCTATCGAGCAAGGCTGTGTGTTGTGGAACACTCGAGTCGTCATTCCACAGTCCCTAAGGCCCAGCGTGCTTTCCCTACTCCACGAGGGGCATCCAGGTATTAGTAAAATTAAGATGCTGGCTCGTAGTTGGATTTGGTGGCCGCAACTTGACACGGATTTAGAGAAAATAGTCAGAAGTTGTGATGTGTGCCAAAGCGTGCGAAGTGCAGCTCAGCCGGTACCACTTCAGCCGTGGGCAATAACCGGCAATCCCTGGGAGAGAGTCCACTTGGACTTTGCGGAATGTGAAGGAAAGGCTTTGTTGTTGATAGTAGATACCTTTTCCAAGTGGCTAGAGGTGAAACTCATGAACACCACTACGGCCACAGCCACGGTGGAAGCCGTAAGAAGCGTATTTGCCGCATATGGCCTACCAAGGGTTGTCGTAACAGATAATGGGCCGCAGTTTCGATCGCACGAGTTTGAGCGATTTTTGAGTGAGAATGGGGTGAGGCAAATGTTTACGCCACCATATCATCCACAATCTAATGGTGCCGTGGAAAGATCGGTACAGACTACAAAAAGGGGACTCCTGAAAGCCCAACTTGAAGATGAAAAGTTGGGGCGCAAGCGCACGTTGCAGCACCGGATTGACAACTTTTTGTTTGCCTATCGAACTACACCCCACTCATTCACGGAAAAAGCGCCGAGCGAATTATTCCTCGGTCGGAAGATACGGACAAGACTGTCCATGCTTAAACCATGCGCGGTGACAGCGTGGAAAGATAAAGTGGAAAGAAATAAACTCATGGTGGATGAAAAAAGGGGAAGAAGTCGCGAGTTTTCCAGGGGTCAAGAGGTGTATGTGAAAACCGTGAGAAACGAAAAGGTGAATTGGTGGCCGGGAAAAGTTGTGAAAGTGGTGTCAACCGTTACATTCTTGGTGCTCGTAGGTGGTGTCGTTCGGTTTTGTCACGCAGATCACCTCCGATGTAAAGTGAATGCACCAAGGGGCCCCTGGTCTGAAATGTCGCTGCATGAGGAGGAGACAAATCAAGAAGGGAGAAGTCAGGATCAACCGAGAGAAGGGACAGTAGAGGAACCGACTTCCCCTCCGCAGCAAGTAGGACCAGAGGTACCTCGGCGATCCACTAGAGCCAAACGAAAACCTGACAGATATGGCTACACCTGATTATCTGTGGTCCTGTGTAACATGTTTCGTGGTCGCGAAATAAAGGGAAGAGAAGTGTTGTATTCTTAGCCCAGTAGAGGGCCGATGCTAGTGTGATAACACTGTGCTGATATGATATAACAACCCTGGTGGGCGTGACTTGTTGTTCAGTCGTGTATAGCGGCCAGGCCGCTTGAATAAACTGGTCTCCGACCAACTTGGGTCTCGAGTGCTAACAAATACAAAGCACACACCAAAGGAACATATGTGCCGCGTCATCTTCCTGACGATCATATCACGACGCGAGTGCCTTTGTGCGCATATAACGGCCCTCCCGCGTCATGGCTGCCGTCTCGCGTGACGTCACGTGCATGATGTTCGGGCGCTTCGGCTCTGCCCCTGATGGATCTTCGAGGCGCTTCGCGCGTGTAACAGCGATCAGTAAGGAAATGGGGGGGGGTTCATAATTCTGAACGGTCGGCTGCCATCGATTGAGATGAGCATAAATGAAAAAGCAAGTGGTGCAAGGGCGAGCCAAAGATGGAGCGCGAGACGTTGAGGCACGACTTTTGCTGGCTGGCGATTAAGCGTTCAGTCCAGCGTCTTCTAGAGCCATCTCCTTGTTTGAATCATCGCTCCTGGCATTATGAGATCTCGGTTTACATACGAGTACATTCACGCGTAACAAAAACGCCTAAAGCGAAAAAAGAACGCGTACGCCCACGTGTGTGTGTGTGTGTGTGTGTGTGTGTGTGTGTGTGTGTGTGTGTGTGTGTGTGTGTGTGTGTGTGTGTGTTGTGTGTGTGTGTGTGTGTGTGTGTGTGTGTGTGTGTTGTGTGTGTGTGTGTGTGTGTGTGTGTGTGTGTGTGTGTGTGTGTGTGTGTGTGTGTGTGTGTGTGTGTGTGTGTGTGTGTGTGTGTGTGTGTGTGTCGTGTGTGTGTGTGTGTGTAAATGTGCGTGTGTGCACGGGCGCGGGCGTGCGTGTGTGTGTGTGTTTTAAAGTTCCTATATAAAAAAGCCAGCTTCGTGGTTCGCTGACGAGAGATGAAGTTCCAGAGATTCGATGTCTGGAAACTGGTCACTAAGGCCTGGCGCGCTCTACCGCCTAAAGTACGAAAAGCACGAAGATATTTTTTCAGAGAGAATGTTTTTAATACATGGGATACCTCAGAGAATATGTAACATTAGTTTACGAAACTGTTAACACGAATGCAAATCAGAATAAAAGAACGCATAATGACGGACATAAATGATAAATCGCGAAAAGAAATTATGAACGTCCCCGTCGAGCATTAGCCCCCCGCCCTCAAGATTATAATTTGAGGCTAAAGTCTACAAAGTGCATTAATTCGCTGGATTGAGCGAACAGAGCAGATTTCACTTTACGCCCGGCACACCGCAACCCAAAAGAATAGTCCGGGGAAATGAAGTCGGCGAATGACCTGATCTTGTGGCATTTGTTCGGTTTTCTGCCAAGTCAACTTTCCGAGGGGAGGGGCCGGTCAGGATGGTGACGACCGATGATGATGTTCGCCCGAAGGAAGTCCCCCGGGAAGTCAATAAGAAAAAAACAACAAAAAAACTAAAAGTTGTTCGATCCTGCTTGTTACATTACGATGTTGGTTGGTTTACGATGGCCAGTGTGGCCACGTTTATTTCAAAACAAAACGACAAGTGAACAGTAATTTACAATACAAACCTCCCAAAATTAAAGCCCATACTTTAGCCCCAGTCTCAACAGCCGAATCTTCCCGATCTCAAATACCGAATCCGCGGGAATCCTCTCGGCAGCCCTTTTCTAGACTCGTAGAGGCCTCCTTTCCCTTCAGAGATGGACCAATCACTTCAAATTTGTCCATTGTCACGTGGTACACCCTTACCCAATGATCAGCGAGCTGTCGACGTGACCCCCTTCCGACACCTCAACGGTCAAACCCAAATTCTTTGTAGAGTCACTACATGCTTTCTTCGCCGCGTGGTTGGCGCCACCAAGTTAAGTCTTTGCGTCGATTAAAAGCGAAGTCTCTACATTAAGCGGCGAACTACGCCGGACACAAGCACACCCGCTTAAAAGCCACAAGCGCGGACAGAAGTATCGCTGCCCGGCGACTCTTCTCCACCGAGCCCGCGGCTGCTCGAAGCCCCCCGCGCGCGGGGGCAGGAAGACCACTTCCCGTTCATGTTCCCCCACGGACGTACAGCAAACGCCCAACAATGCCGACACGAACGTAGGCGGATAGAAAAACAATGTCGACGCAACTATAGAAAGATAAACTTTTCTAAAACAAATCTTATTTCTTACAAACAAAGTAAATTCGACCGTTCGGCTCAGCATCTTTCGCGTGATGGTTCATGTGTCGCTCCAGGCGGTCTAAAGGCTGAAGCGCATGTAAGCGATTTAGCGAGCGACGAGACGAGCGACGGCGACAGCGACGAGAATCAGCAACGAGCGACGGAGATTTCTCACTGTCGCTCGTCGCGTCGCTCGGTTTTTGGAATTTCTAGAAAGTGTCGCTCATCGCCTTGGTCGCTTGCTTCCGTCGCTTTCATGCGGTTAGCCTCGTCGCGCGACTGACCGAGCGACAGCGAAGCGGGTCGCAGTCGCTTGTCTCGTCGCTTGCCAAATCGCTTACGTGCGGTTTATACTTAATTAACAGAGCTGCTGACGTACAAGCAGGTGGTAGAAGCGACGAATTGCATGCAGGTCGTGCGCCTCGTAGAACGATTCATTCCTCTACTTTATAAGAGATATCACCTCAGCGTTTCCTCTCTTAAAATTTTCCCCTCGTACAGCTTTTGCTAAGGGCAAACCGATTATTTATAAAGTTTCTCGCACTTGAACGAAAAAAAAAAAAAAAATACGAGGCAAGCCGAGGCAGGGAGCGACTCCTCAAATAATCTGTTCGAGGAACGTGCCACCCAGAGTTCGAACTTCGTGCTCCGAACGCCAAAACTCGTCTGCATTTTGAGCAACAACAACAACAACAACGAAAAATACTTTTTCAATTTGTTTGGAGGGTGGGGGGGGCATGTTTATGCAGCATTAGCTAGAACGTAAGGGATAACTATAAGAAATATCCTTTTTCCCACGCGAAGTCGCGTTTTATTCGTCTCTCTCCGATTAAAACAAAATAAAAACAAAACAAAAAAACACTCCTTTCTGAGTTTACAGCCGGTCGCTCGTGCAGCCCGTATGCCATCGGCGAACCGGCTCCCGAGCGTGCCGTCGCTGTGCCCGAGAACATGCAGCGGGCCGACGGTTGCGGCTTCATCGATACGCCGCGGACAGCGAGCGCGTGCAGGGAGCGCGTCGCCGAGTCGTCGCACGCATCGCTGCACGCGGAAGGGTGGGGGCAATGAAACCTGGTCGCTGGAAAACAAACGGCGCGTCGCCCCTGGCAACCGAGCAAGTCGACCGCGACGACCGACGGCTGCACTTCGTCCACGTCTCCATTCCGCATGCACGGAGGAAGGAAGGAGGCATTCGCCCGACTCCAGGCAGCCCCCGCAGGCACACACACCAGACGCCCGGAGAGAAGAAACGCGACAACGTCGCGAGTTTCCGAGAGCGCTTCCTGAACGTTGCCTTTCGGTCGGCCCAATTGTCGCTCGGTTTTCTCAGTCTGTTTCCGGCCGTGTGACAAAACTCGCTCTTTGTGCACTTTCAGAAGGACGTCACACGCGGGTGCCGATGTCTTCCGTCTGTGCACGCCAAGTTTAACTTTTCGCGGTGCCGTAACAATAAAATATATATAAAAAATTGATGTTGTGGCTGAATAGTATATAGAGTGGTTTCGTTCGCTGGAGTTGCGTCCTCGAGTTCTAATAACGGCCCAATCCCCCGACACTCGCTTTCTTGTCCTGTTTTTTCCCTGCTAGGTGCCTGCGTTTGTTCTCCCCAACAGTGTCGTCTTCGTATTTCGCCACAATAAATGTATTCTAATAAGGGGCGTCGGAAGTTTCTCGGGAGAAGGAAAGGGGGGGGGGGGGGGGAGGAAGGAAGACACGCACCACCTTTTCCCGTTTTCTTATTTGTTTAATAGGAATCGGTAGACAGTGTCTACAGACTGTCTTTTTTATCATATATGTTAGCAGTTTGGCTTTAGCAGCTGGCTTCCATCTTATGGAAGCCAGCCCTGGGAACACACGATTTGTGGGAAGATCGGGACTTCGCTGATTTCGGTCTGAATGAGCATCCTGCCGGAGTGCAGGGCACAGTTTCACTACCGCGTGATACACGTTAGTAGGGCATAGGTTGGTAGTTTACTTGTCGTGCTGCATGAACGCACTAAATTTCTCGGCTGTTTCACACTTTACCCCCATGTTCCGAGGGGAAAAAGAGAAAGGAAAGAAACTGGCCATAGCTTAACGAAAGAGGCATGCTTTTCGTCCGAGGCTCGTCAAAATATTAGGCGCTGCAGAAAACCAGCCATCTCCGTCAAGTCCTTATATCGAACTTGTTTTGTTCGCATTCCGCCGATTGAAAAGCATCACAAAGTATAGCCGAAGCAAGCACCTGATCTGGCCACACCGCCGTCTCCATCCGCACGACGAAGTCCGTCTACTATGGTCAGCGTCACCGTGGCCGCGAAGCGCCTATAGACCAACTCATGCTTACCAACAAACCGCAGCGCCCCTAGCGGACGCCACCGGCGCCGCCCATGCGCGATGGAGTGTGGGCAAGAAGCTCGCCGTCGCCCATAAACAAACCATTAATTGGAATGGGACGTTGTCGGCGTCGGTGTGAGTACGCGTGCTCTTTTTCGCGTTGGAACGTTGATTCTATGTCATCCTAGCAATGTCTGACTACTTGAGCGGCCTCAGCAAAATTAATGGGGCTCGTTACACCGCAAAACTTCGCGTGAATAATGTGACATGCGGTGATTCATTCCGTCTGGACGCCGCAGAATGGACGCCAAAGCCTGATTTGCATGCTGAGATTCCGCTCGCAATCTTCAGTCGCGACGTCGCTCGGGCTGCAAAAGCGTGAACCGTATAGCTGAGATGGTCGATGTCGATATTAAAAATCACTAGCAGAATCGCACCAAGTGAATCAGGCATAAGAAGTCGGTGATGGTCACTGGTAACGATGATCAACATCTCCTTGTATCTACTGTTTACACCGAGCGTACTTACCCCAACCAACCTTCAAACTTAAAAGTTCTTTGAAGCCTGCTCTTTTTATCGCAAGTACCCGACCAACGTTTGGTTTACGACAACCAGAAACGTTTGAAAGAGCAGACGACAGTTCGAACAATCAGGCGGCCGTTTGAACTTGAAGACGCACTGAACGTAGTCCGCAGGTGGTCCGCACAACTTATCGGTTTTCCGCGTTCATGTTGGAACAAAACAAATAAATGTGATGACCACAAGTATCCCTGAATTCAACCCGAAGTGCTTCCCGCCCGAGCAATCGTGGTCCGACGGCGTCTGGTTTTCCTTTTCCACAGCACCTATCCACGTTCTCAGACGAACCGAGCACATGAAAACTGACCTTCAAAACTTTCCCGTCTCTTTTGGTACAGCCCCAGTCGCAGCGTTTTGTCGAGAAGGCAGGTTTTTGTTTGGTTCCTCTCAAAGCAACACAGGAATGCACGTCCTCCATGGTGACTTCCGCCCACAACCCCAGATCAGATGTGCGTCCAACGCGCCACCACCGCACCGTGATGTAACAGAGCCGAGTTCAGCCGATTCGTGTATACTGTATGGAGGCACGCACGAACGCAGTGTCTGGAGCCAGTAACAGCGGACGCCATTTTCCCAATGACGTCTGCTAAGGTGGATAAAGAATTACTATAAATTACTTACGAAGAACTACTATCTTACGAGAAACTTATATCGCCCGCGATGGCTTAGTCGGACAACATAAAGAAACACAAACCTTCCACCTGATCACGTGATCATGAATCATCAAATAGGCGTCACGGGGCAGTTTTAAAACGAGGCCGAGCCCTCGCCGAGCTTCAACCTGTTTGCCGCTTGCCGGTTCAGGGATTCTCTTGCGATGACGTAATTTACAGGCCTTGACTTCGAGGCGGTATACTGGTATCACCCAGGTGCACAGACGCAACCGTCGAATTCCAATCAAACCAGGTCGCGCAGAAACGTTGTCTCCAGGGAAAACAACAGCAACAAAGAGAAACTCGTCAAACAAAAAACAAAAAACAGGAAATATATTTTGTTTTGTTGTTCAGTGCTGACATTCTCGCTCTTACGAACATTTATGGTATATGTTAGTGGCTGCTTGTGTGGCTTTACTATATCCCTGTTTGCCGGCGCGTGTGAAAGGCTTGATGACAATGAAATCCGACCCTGCCGCATCCGAAAACAAAGGAAACGAGGACCCCGGTTTTCCAGACAAGAACAAAACAGCAACAGCACAACAAGCAACCACAGCAACAAACAGCCCACCCAACACCGTCGCTTCGCTTCCCACTATAGCGGCTAATGGGAATTGTTTCTCGAGGCAGCAGACATTGGTTTGGCGTCCTTGTGTTGTTCGCCTTCTTAGGGTGTTCGCCTCGCGCGAGTTTCCAAGTTATTTCTTTAGCCTTTTTTTTTCGTTTGTTTGCATGCTTGCGCGGTGGTAATTATTGGTATTGTAGCGCGTGCGCTTCGAGCTCTTGCCTCGGGTCCCGTAGCGGTCATTAGCGTCAGCCATTCTTTCCTGTTTGCGCAGCGCGTGTTCTAATTGTGCGATTGGACTATAGTCGCCCTGTGGTCACGCGTCGGGGTAACTCGTTGTGCTAGCGCGCGACTCTACGTGCTACGCGATGCGACGTCCCTATGAAACGGAATGCCCTCTACGAA
The DNA here is from genome assembly GCA_037355805.1 of Ixodes ricinus. Taxonomy (NCBI): domain Eukaryota; kingdom Metazoa; phylum Arthropoda; class Arachnida; order Ixodida; family Ixodidae; genus Ixodes; species Ixodes ricinus. Next base: position 38,321 of record JAZHYW010011064.1, on the reverse strand, counting down.
AAACAAGAATAAAATGCAGGGTCGAAAGCCGTAAAACTAAGAGCGCGAGGACCCGAGCAACCGCACATCGGCGTGAATTTGTATTGCATCTTTAAAGGGGTCATAAAACGATTTTCCTACTTCTTCCTCCTTAGCTTTAATCCTCAACACAAATGCGAATTGTGAAATCACGTGGTCGTGACATTCCTTCGGCACCGGTGTGAGGACTCTAGCTTCCACCGTGCTTTTTATGCACACCATAGAACTTGTCATTCCCCAGTGAAGATAAGTTCTGTCAGGGCACTCATTGGCCACGAACGCGAATCCAAATTTTCGTCGACGGATTGATTGTTGACGAGCGCATACGTCCGAGTGACGCAGTTCTCGTGTCCAATGCGTGAGCTGGGCTCTGCTGACGTCAGTTTTGGCGACGCGCCTTTGGAACCGCGGATGTATCATAGTGAAAAGGCGGAGAGCTTTCGAAGGCAAGAACACTCTAAGAAAAAGGGAGCGTGACTTGCTCCCTCAAGGGAGCATATACGCTGACACAACCATTGCTCCCCTAGGGGAGCAACTGTAACGGGAGCAACCTTTGCTCCCCTACCGTTAGTCCCTCAAAGTTGAACCTCCAGGACCAACTTTTGCACCCTTGCATTTAGGCCACTGGGACTAAATGTTGCGCCCTTACCTCATTTATTACTAAATTGCGCCCTCACACACCTAGGTGGCGCTAGTCAACGTCAAATTCAAAATTGGAAAAAAATATGTTATCGCTGGTTTAGATCTTTTGACACTCATCACATTCCCATATGCACAACGCTTATATCTCATTTGCACACTTTTTGTTGCACACGTATTATACATTTTAGCATAGACAAGGAGTTAGAACACAGATGACACACGCATAGCACACACACAATGACGCACTAATTCAATTTTGTTTTCTTTATTGTCCCACGCTAATTCAGTCGCCAACACCGAAAGCTACCCATGCGCCTTTTATACTGATCAAATGAAAGGAGTCGTTTTGTCAGTGACCATGTCAACCGTGAGCGATGTTACAAATACGGTGCTGCTTTCGCACTAATATTGTTCTCCAATATTGTTGCTAAACTTTCCAAGGAGTGTATCTCTTACTAAGAAGTAACGGTACACACAGTAATTATTTGTGACAGTCTATAAAACAGCGTCCCCATAGGCTCCCAGGAGCCATGTTCTCGCTTCCCCACATAGCTTCCCCACTATGCGCATGCGCGTCTCCGTGGCAACCGCATCGTCTCTTGCGAAAAAAAAACAAAAAAAACAAGTAGAATACAAAATGAAAAATAAACACAGAATGAACCTTTTTTCTGTCTTTGGAAACGTTTTTAAAACGTTCTATGCGGCTATTTTCATCCCAGTTAAACCAAAAAGAAAATATAAACGCTTTCAAAGCACGTTTCGAAGCATGCAAAGGGGAAGGACGCCAGGACAACGGTCAAAAGCCGCATGGCCAGTGCATCAACAATGGCGGCGCTCGAGTCAGCGCTGACTTCCACGACGTGCTGGAACAGAGGCTACGATCGTTATAAAGTGAGCTCCAACCCTTAAACATGGCCCCTCCTGCAATTTTTGATGCTACGATTGTCTGTGGATACCTCCCCCTGCGTTCCGAAACAGTAAGTGCGTCGCTAACGCTGGCCATCGGCGATGCAGCAGACGCCGCCATCTTGTCCCCGCGTCTTTTGCTCCCGCACTGTTGCTCCCGCGCGCCTCTCGCTGCTTTTGCTCCCCGCGCCCCTCTGTTAGTCCCGGTCGAGTGCAGTTAGTCCTCAGCGTTTGCGCACGGTACGCAGCTCGAACCAGATGGTCTCTTCGGGAGCAAATGGGAGTTGAGAGGTCCAAATGCTGCCGTTAGTCCTTTGAGACCATCTTTTTTCTTAGAGTGAAGGTACAAAATAGTCCGCTATATTTCCAAATGTTCGTACCGAAAAGCTGACTTCTGACCTTTCTAGACCTCTTTCTTTTGGCCAACTAAACGATATGCGATTAGTAAAGTCCCAATTTAAAATCATTCATCCCAACCCAAAAATTCTGTTTCATGCGGGCCTTTAAGCAGCCGCGTTCGCAACCGACTGTTTGCCTTGAAACCTCTTACGACAAGAGAGCACACTGGCGCCATCTATCGGAAAGCCGCGGAACACTTGCAGTTTCCGTATATTTCATATATATATACGTATATATTTATATTTTTATTTTTAGCAAATTTTTTGTTGTTGTTTGGAAGACTTTTGACAATGTTATAAATGGCCATTATTCATAGCGTGTACATTTGACCTCGCAAATAGCGAAAAACCTTCGCTCTACCGGAATGCAGTTTCAGAGTCACCTCGTAGATGGCGCCAGCGTGCCACTGTGTTCTCCCTTCGTGAGAGATCACAAGAACTCGGTCCTAAGCAAACGCAATTGTGTTAGTTAACGGGCCTTTATACTTAAAGGGAGGGTGCAACGATTTCCGGACTTCGGTCAAACATTTGTGGAAGTTGCCCTCTGACACTATTAAAGTAAAGAACAGAAAACCGATTTCGCCTGCGTGTCCTAGTTGTTGTGTAAAGAAAAAGATAAATATTGGCATTTATGGCACCCCTCAACTCACTCCCAGTCTTCAGGGTCACACCTGGTCGCACTGCCTAGTGACGTAATTCGGGGTGCCGTGTAGCTTCCCGTGTGCTCTCTCGGAGGACGCTTCCTCTCCCTCTCTCTGCTGACATTAGCGGGCGTTATGCTGCAGCTTAGAGCCGAGCGAGGTCACGTAAGCTTTTCGCCGTAGTTCCTTCGGCTGCCACTCGCGGCTGCAGGTGGGGGAAAAAGCTCGACTTTTGCTTTGCGAATATGCAGCGGAATCGCGACATTTTTTTAATGAAGGAGATGTTTTCTCTATCCTCCGGGACACGATAAATAACGTAAAAATGACGAGATGCAAATTGTTTTCATCTTAAAATCGTTGCACCCCCCCTTTTTCAACTCCGTTTCATAGCAACTTAACAAAATACAAAAAAACGGCGCAAAAAAAAAGGTTGTTTGTTTTTGTACGAATGGTTGAAAGCAAGAGGTTGGTTTGCTTCGAAACCTGAGTATCTCCGCTATTCGCAATTCCAGAGGAGGCGACGCCATCCAGAGTAAAATACGTGAAGTAAAGAGGTGAGTTGCGACCGTCAATCCAAGTATGTATAGCCCGATCTATAGCGCAGCCTGGCGGCCGAAATGTGAAGCGCAGGAAAGGGGATGAAATTAACGCCGAATTTCGAATAGAGGGGAAACTTGAGCGGTATAAACGCTTTGCACTCGAGCCAGATGGTAGACGCCATTACTGGCCTTCCATTGTGTTAGCGGGATGCCGAAGCCGCTGAAGCGGGCGCTGACGAGCCTCCGCAAAGGCCATTGCCGGGGAGAAGGACAGAGCGGAATCTAGAATGGCAATAACCTAGCTCTCCTGCTCTGGTAATGATGAAGTGAATTAAATAAAATAAGAGAAAACAAAAACTGAAGGAGGGTAATGGCGGCGTCCGTTCATAGCTGCTGCAAAGCGTCTATACGCGGTGCTACTACTAACCTCCTTCATGTAGTCCGCTCTGGAGTCACCACATAAGAATCTAGCTTCTAATAGTAACTCTAAACGCGTTTTCACCTCAAGAAAAAAGTCGTATTTTTCGCCCACAATGTGCGAAGAAACGAAAGCGAAAGCTGTAGCACCGTCGCGAAATGCGGATAGAATGGTGCCGTCACGTACCCGAAGACGGAGATGCGACGTCCTCGGGTACGTGACGACCGCCACCAGTGCTCGGTGGTCCATGAAGTAAGTGGGTAAGCGCGGTGGAAGTTTCTAAAACCATCCAACATTACGCGTAGCAACTGGATACTGCCAAAGTGGGATTTCGCCTAGCGCGAGTAATGTTTGAAAACAAGTCTTTCAAGCAGACGACACGACGATTCTCCCTTCGTCGCGCCATTCTTGGCGGGACGCCAGGGCTGCCCTCTTCGCTTCGCGCGGCACGGCCGTCGGGAAGTTCAGACTTCCCTATCCTCGCGGCAAGAAGGGAGAGAAAAGAGATTTTTCCTTTTTTCGCGCGCGCGGCGACGACAACCTACAAAGACAAAATCTCTGCAAAATGTCGCCCATAAAGATATCGCTTTAAAAAAAGAAAATCTCCTCAGTGTTCGTACGCCGCGCAAAGTAGTTCTTACAAGATTTGCTTGTAGGAGGAAGAAGCCGGTCTTTTTTACTGCGCATTCTTGAGATGAAAACGATCATAGTACATATCTATAGGAAAGAAGACGGAAAGGTGACACACTCGCGTGATTTTCCGATGTATAATTCTGATGACTCCACCGGGCTGGAAGTAAACTCAATTTCTCAATTAGCTTTGCGCGCCCCTTTACGATGACAGTATTACGAAACAATCGATTGTCCCCGATTTGCGGGGCTCCCAACTGCTGCCTCAACGAACGCAGACTCGTTTCCTGATTCCCCACGAGCTCCTCCTTTTGTTTTTTAGCGGCATGTCCGGACAAGGGTAGTTAAAGCAAGTGAAGAATGGCAGCTCGGTGCAGTCCAAGCGAACTTGGTGCAAGTCCATCTTCCTTTCTTACTCTCTCTCTCTCTCTCTCTCTCTTACACTTTTCTTTTTGCTAATCGATATTATGGTGAACTCGTTCTCTGAAACGCCACGCGAGGGGATGAGGGTGTTGTCCAGATCTAGAATAGCGATCTCCGTCGCACCTGTCATCCGCACGCGCTGTTTCGGAAAGCGCCCGCTTGGTGGCACTGGAAGTCCGGAGCGGCCTAAAGCCCCTTGATAAAGGCGTGTTTTACAAGACCGCCAAACATTGATGAGGAAACTGGCAACACACGTGCCACGAGCGGGTGCTCTGCCGCCATTCGCTTCCAAGGGTCGCTCATTTCAGTGCTGTGCCGCCATTTGCTTCCATGGGCCGCCCGAGACACAGGCCTCGAGGACTGGCGCATTTGACGCTACTTGCAAGACAAACGCAAACACATCGATGGGCTTTAGTAGCGGCCACCAATCACGTGTTCCAGCCTCCAGCTAACGAAAGCCCGTAAGAGCTAAGATTACACAAACTAGTTTTCACTGACAGGTCGCGCCATCTGGCGCGCAGCTTCCGCAAAGATGGGAAGTCCATTTCGTCATTTGCGCCGTTGAAGATGCCGTATACTTGCGTTGCATGGTGCGCAACTGCGTGGACAAACGAACGCCTTTCTTAATTTACAGTCTGCGATGAATATCGTTTCTCGTCCTAACGTGTAAAACAGTGAAGGCTACTGCGTGAGGTCCTTGCTTTCCGTACATGATTGGTGGTGGTGGTGGGGGGGGGGGGGGGGCGGGCATGTGGTAAGTGACCACGATGTTTGGAGACGTAATGCTGCGATCTCTCTGGCGATCGCTTAATTGATACTGCGTTTCGGTAATTCCTTTGTTTTGTTGCTCAGTAAGAACCGCATTTGTGGCTGTGTTTGAGTGAGAGAACGCAAGCCGCACGCCTGAACGTTCTGGCGTGCGACCGGCGGAAGAAGCGAGTCATGTTCGTACATGTTTTGCCTTTAATTTCTTTAAGATACCAAAATAGCGTTCTGGCTCGGATACGCTGCCGTTGTGGCGCTTGATAATGCTATTTGGCGAAAAGTTCCAGAGTATATTTACAGATTTGCCGAGCTGCTATTTGTTGTTTGACCGACGCTGACTGTCATTGTATTAAACATTTCAACGTGCTTTACTTCGTCTAATTTGAAGCCTAAACATTGGGACAGTGATGGCGGCGTGCGCGAACTACAGGGGGCGCTTCTCTAGCTATCATCGTCATCGTTTGTGACGTCGCGGGGGACAGACCGCGCGCATCCCTCGGCTCGTCAGCTCGCTTCATGCGCTGTTTGGGTAACGCGCGGCAAAGCCTGTTTCACGCGTTGTGTTTATTTGGTGAAGTGATATTTGTAGCAGGAAATTTTACCAAAACTTGAAAACGTGGAAGCGTAGTCATGTTAACAAACACTTTTGGCGCTGAGGTGTCGAAGCGCTCGGATGGCGGTGGGCTGTTCTCTATACCCCAGTATACGAAAAGCTGGATGATGAAAATAAAATATCCAGCGCTTTATTCCACTACAACGTCTATCACGGCGAATAGGGTGAATTTTTTTTTATTATGACTCGTACAAAATAAAACTAAGAAAGGAATGTCTCATCAAACTGAAAATGGGAAAGCGAAATTTGAGAACCTTCGCGTGTGTAGTAAACCCTGCAGTGAAAGCGAATCCGTGTATCCTGTTGGTTCCAATCTGTTCTGTGAGTGCTGGTCTCTTATGATTTCCAAGTTGATTCCTTTTGAATTTTGGAAACCAGTAAACAAACATTTCCTCAAAATAACTGGCACGAGGAAGTGGTGGCTGGCTTCCGGAGTCGTTTCAACTAAATCCCGGCTTATTCACCCGGTCGACGCGAAATGTGCGAGGCCTTCTCGTGATCGAGGTCTGTTAAATCTAGTAAATCAGTGACACTTCAGCGTCCCAATAAAATGAGGTATACACCTGCTATGAATTACTACCGTTTGTATGTTTCATTTTACGAAAAAAAAGAATTGCACATAATGTGTGATGCGCTTATCAACGAGCGAATTTAAAATTGTAAACAATGCTTGTTAAAAATTGTATAGAACAAATTAATCAATCGTCTGAATTTGTCTGGGCCATGGTCGGCAATTTAGGAAGTTATGAAAATTTCAACTTTTCTTTCGATGAGAAGCGCGATATGACACACTTCTTGCCACGTATTCGATGCGGGAGGAGCTAAGCGTCAGTTGCTGCTGAGCATTTGCTCGTCAGCAACATTTGCTTGTGAGCAAATATCGAGTCACACTTGTATAGAAGTGTCGGTATCGGCGAGCTCAACGTAGCTAGAACAAGTGTGCGGCACTTTGCAACACAACTGTGATCGCGTGCACAGCTAAGATGACACCACGTCATCTAATCTGGTGAATGCACAATCTTTTTCTGCAAGAGCCTCCACAAATCTTAAAAAAAAAAAGAGTAGAGATATATGAATAGCCCTGACGAACGTCGCGCAAGCTGTAATGTGAAGCTCCAGGCTTGTTTTTAAACATTTGACAACTACAACATTCAAAACGTTCAAAGTTTCTTTGATGAACAACTTAGCTAACATCTTTAACGTCTTTAATGAGCATAGCCACTTGTGTATTATATAGCGCAGGGATCAGCTGCACAAGAGCGCTCGTAAACGTGTTATATTAATAGTGCAGCTTGCAGCTCCCCCACCCCCACACTCTTCAACCTCCATCCCGGTTACACTAGCACTTCCCAAACCTGAATGGAACCCGTTTAAAATCGAGAGACAGGTTGCGGTTTGGTAGTCTTGTGGGCTACCTTACGTGCGGTTGGACTGCTTTTGACTCGGATAGCGGCTTTTGGAAGTTTCGTTGTTTTGTTTGCGGCTCTTAGGCCAAGTCAGCCTGGCCCACCTCCCCCCCTCATATAGAGCGTCGTCTGCTCGCATCCTACCCGCTCCGTCGCAGGAGGGCGCACCGAGGTGGCGCCACCAAAACATCTCGTCGCCAATAGGATGCGTATTTATCTAAGTGGTACGTAAAATACGTAGTTCAGGTACATCCTTTAAACACACGGCAATCTCCTGATCTGCGGTCTCATATTCCGTTTGAAGGTACCATCTCGAATTTTTACGCAACGCTGTTTTTAGTTTTCTGGTCACTTGCCATGCGTTAGCTCGCCAGTTAATAAATTTTAAGTAGCTTCTACTTCTCTCTAAACATATCAGCGTTTACATATTTTCGAAATATTTCGAGAATATATTTTGAATATTTTCTATCTGCAGATAGAAAATATTGACTAGTTTATTCTAGATCGCGAAATTTATTTCCGTGAGATATAAAGACAATGACTAAAAATAAAAGTTGCGTCTTTCAAGTGTTTCACTAAAAATGAAATAATAATGCGACCAAAACATGATTCTTACCTCAAACACATTTCCCGAGTTGCCGCCAAATGAAACATTCCTGTTTACATGTAGAAGTTTACAAAGAAAGTAAGGGCAGACACGATCTAGTGTAATATAGATGACAGCGATAAGGGCACCCCAAGACGAAAGTCAACCCGAGACCGTGTTGCGTGATTGCCTCCTGCGTCAGAGCGCCTTTTAATAATTATTCAGGAAATGTCCGGATCATTATGTCCACCAAAGGAAGAGGTCAATTCCACTCAGACAATCCACAGACGCCACGTTTCCAATACATGCGTGGACGTACGCAGGCAAAACAAGCCAGCGTCGCGTTTGGAAGTTAGCAACCAAGGAGGCAGGAGCCGGCAGGAGCAGACGACGCGCCGGCGCGACTGCCCATCGTTGCGCTTGTTTGCCGGTGGAGGCGCTGTCTATAGCCCGATGGCGGCGCATCCTAGACATGCGCTAAAAAGCTTAAGAAACCCGGGGCGTGGCCAAGCATCTCATTATCGCTCCATGGCCAATGAAATTGCCGCGTTCGCATATATTTTGTAGAGAGAAGTAGGATAGCCGAAGAGTGTCTGCCGATTTGCGGCGTCTGTCGTCGAGCTTCAGCGTCTTTGCCGCTTGGGGCGAGTCGGGGTTCCACTAGCGGTGACGTCATGCTCAGGCCTTTGCATCGATCCAAACCGAATTCGGAGCTCAATGACATCCGCCGGCCGAGTCAGCAGTCTGACCTTGCGCTCCAAGTAACACATCGCGCCACTGGAGGGAACACCCACTGACTCCAGTAGAGCGCTGTCGCGTGTCATACCAAGAAAAAAGAAAAAGCAAAAAAAAGATTTTTAGCTTGTTTCTTTGAATCCACGAGAGAAGTGTCCGAGGGCGTCAAACAACGTCATCCTTCTCGAGAAAGATCTACGAATCTGGGGCTTTGACACAGCACTGCTGTCACACTTCTCATCTAGAGCAACGCTCAGTTCAAGCTGACGATTCACGCCCACGAGCTCAAATAAGAAACGAAACAAAATAAGAACAACAATGACAAAAGAGAGAGTCAATATCATGCCGCGGTCGGTGCCTCCAGAGAAGCCTGTCCAAACATCCGACAGATGTCGCCAGTGTACACGCTTAGGAGTAGTACGGCCCTGAGCTGCGACGCTTTGATTTTTCCTTCTTGCCCGATCTAAGGTTTTTTTTATACGCTGCCAGGCGGAACACCTATTTCAAACTCGTGCTTGGACACAAGCAAAAAGGAATAAACAACCGCGAGAAAAAAAATATATATATTAGCGGGCGAGGGTGCAGGTTGTTTGCACATCCGTCCATCCGTGTAGCAGATATCTATTCCGTCTGCTCTCTTCTGAAGAAGAGAAACTCAATCTTCAAAGACAAACTTCCAGCGGGACCAGAAAGAAGTCGTACTCCAAAAGCCGGCTCCTCTTGGGACAGACGAGCACACAAAGAGAAAGTAGTCAATCCGAGCCGAGGCGAGATACCGAGGGAGGGGCAACATTCCCTGCGGATCTAAGTTTCCCCCACAGCTGCACCGGTGTGTGCTCCATTGGTAAACAAAAGTGGCTGTCGCGTTCGAAAATGAAGAAAAATAAAAAAGGCTTCGCGCCATGGTGATATATACCGGGTGTTGTTTTTTATTCAGGAAACAGATTTATTTAAAAAAAGCCGTGAAAGTTACACTTATGCTGCTTGTGGAGGTGAGTTATACGGCCAGGGGGACATATTATAGGGGCTAATCGTAACGATCAGTTGGCTAATTAACTAAAATTCGATAATTAACTTTTAATTAATGAAAATAGACATATGGTTCCAATTAGAAACTTGCTCAGCATCATCCAAAACCCCTAAATCAGTCATTTTCAGAAAGACTTTGAGCGCGTGAAAAGCGTAGTAGTGCACTAAAGTTACCACTCGTGGAGCAGGTGCAAGGCTGGGGCTAGATAAGAGACGGAAAAATCGCGCGGGCGCCTTATCTCAACCTCTAGCTTTGTACCTGCTCCACGAGCGGTAACTTCAGTGCACTACTACGCTTGTCACGCGCTCCAAGTATTACTGAAAATGACTGATTTAGTGGTTTTCGGTGACGCTGTGCAAGTTTCTAATTGGAACCATATGTCTATTTTAATTAATTAAAAAGTTAATTAACGAATTTTAATTAATTGACCAATTGATCGTTACGATTAGCCCCCTATAATATGTCCCCCTGGCCGTATAACTCACCTCCACAAGCAGCATAAGTGTAACTTTCACGGCTTTTTTAAATAAATCTGTTTCGATATATAACGTGTGTGTGTGTGTGTGTGTGTGTGTGTGTGTGTGTGTGTTTTTTACGCAAAAGCGGTTTCACGCAAAGCGGAGCTGTTCCTAATCCTAAATGTTCTTATAAGCGGACAGAAAGTGTATTTGTGTAAGAGATAATTCTGCGCAAATACCGAGAGAAATTGCAGCAAACGAGAACAATGTTTCCACGGCGCATGCGCAGCAGCAGCAGACAGGAGTCCGCCATTTTTGGTGGCGTGGTGCGTCCGGCTCGGGACTGCTGGAGGCAGCGGTGGTCGCGCGTTTCCAAGTTCTCCGACATGCATCAACGCTGTTTCGTTGTTGGATGCAGCAACGACAGCAAGCGTTGTCGCAGTTTAAGCTTCTTTGGGTTTCCTTTTACTAGCCTGCACTCGACGAAGCGGCAGCACTGGATTCGGGCGATCCAGCGAAACAATGCGGACGGCTCGTAAAGGCTGTTTTCAAAGCACTCCCGCGTTTGCAGTTGCCACTTCAAGGATGGTTCATGTTTTTGTTCCTTTATCTTTTACTTTTTGGGGTGTAAATACAAGTCAGCAGATTAGTTAGGTAGGCTGTCGTGTCGCTTATGTGCCACGCAGAGCGAGCGTCTCGGAGTTGGCGTTTCTGGGATGGTGCGTTTCACTCTCACACGTTTTTGCTCACCAATAGTAATAATGTGACGGTCTCGCGTTGCTACGCAAACTGCCGGTCTCCATTTCTGGTTGTTGTAAACATTGGAATCGCCAACAGTTTCCAAATATTTATGAAGCATTGAGGTAAAGTGGCTATGCTGCACAGTTTGTTGCTACGTGCACACGCAGAACGTGAAATGGGAGCTGCTCTCTCCCTACCACGACCGCATCTGCTGGTCTTGTGGTTAAATAAGAAACAGGAAACAATCGTCTTGATCTGTCGTCCTCAAGTATGTATCGAGTAAAAAAAAAGTTTTTGCAACATTCTTTACAGACGCGACACTAAAAAAAAAAAGTACAGGTGTGGCCGATTTTCTATTTTTTCTCCAGGACCTACAGCCTCACACAGCCGTAGCCTGAAGTGGGCTGACATCAATGACGAGGCTCGCTCAAAAATCGGCGGCTGCATGTGTACATCTTAGATATTTATTAAAGATTTACTTTAGTAGTAAATTTGACCTTGTGAAATTTCGAATTGTTGCTTCCTTCCAGTAAAAAACGAGAAAAACTAACTCGCCAGGGGCAGCGGCGGACGCTGAACGAGTCCGCCGTTGACCCAGCCCAGTTTGTTCGTCTCCTTTTTTATAGGAATGGAGCTACGCATTGAAATTTGACCACAAAAGTACACCTTTGTTCAAAATTACATTTGTACGTGCAGGCACATAGTTTTTTAGACGATTTTAAAGTAAGCCTTTACAATTATGAGAATACATCTTGCCATTTAAAATTTTCGAGCAGATTATACAAATAACTTGCAATTAAAAAAAAAATTTTTTAATCGTACCGTGGTTCCGACTATTTTTTTCTAATTTACTGCCGGTACTGCATATGACATGCCGTTTGTACTATCTCATTGGTAGAAGAGAGCTTCAACTGAGTCGTCAGTCACAACGGGCGCCACGGCGAAGTCAGTCGTCCCGTTCGGACGACGGACTTTGCAGTCGTTCGAACATTCGGAAAAAAAAATGTACAAACGGACTAAGTTATCCGTAGTTAACGCATTAATTGAAAACAAATCTGCTCGTCGGTCGCGTTGGATAGAGGAAAAACAAACGCTGAGCGCATTTACCGACCGCGTTCAGACAGCCAACACAGCTTGGAGCGGGCAGAACCGGAAGCAAGGCACGCCATCAAAAACGTTTCTTCTGCTTGCCGATAGATGGCGCCCAACATTTGCGGAAAAGGCCCATTACTGAAGGCACGTGCACGTTTTCGCCAGACAAAAGACAAAAAAAAATCAAGTGACATGTTTCTCGTGTTTTTTTTCTTGTCTCGCTGTTTAATACATGTTTTCACAAGCGCCGTATTTTTCTTTTTCCCTGTAGCTTTTTGACTAGCCAATTTGGTTTTTGATCCATATACTCAGTCAGGGAAAGGTCCCTAACCCGGACAATTGAACTCGTCATGACTGTTCAAATTTAGGCAGATTGCACGACGACACTCTCTTCGTGTGTGTAATTTCCCCGCCTTTTTGTAGGTCCTGCCCCGACGTTCAGTTTTTCCTCGCGCTCCTTCAATTTGACTTTCCCCTTCCCTCTTCTGTCGGTTTGACCCATTTGAAGTCAACAAAGCCATCTGCACAACACACACACACACACACAACGGCCGGTTCAGGGCTAGAGTGCACACAATGCGGCCCGAAACCCAAGAAGACGCCGGTTGACGGGAATCTGCTCCGCTCGCACAACAGCTGCGGGCAGGTATCAGTTTCACTTCCTCCAACGCACGAATTGTGGACACAACAATGGCCGACCACAAAGCGGCACCGCGCGCGCCGATCCTACGCAAATAAATCCTGTACGCTGCCGGAACAATGCGGGTGCGGGGACGAAGGATCGGCCGCCGAACCAACGGAAAGGTTTGCGATACTTCCCGATCGCATGCTCAAATAGAGAGAGGCGAAAAAAAAATCGTAACGAAGTCGACCATAGTGGACGCTTACGAGCCAGCCAAGCCAATCTGTACCGGAGGGCCGATCGTACCGTGTCGGATGTGCAAAAACGGTTCCCTAAAAACTGCCCGGTGTCTGCAGAACCGTATTTTACACGATGAATCAGCAGTTTGACCGCATTACCAGCAACGTCGTTACTTTAACGTCGCTGCGCCCCTCCCGAGAGTTACGTGACACTCGCACCGCATTTGGATTGGCCGGGATGGCTCGTAGAGTCATCTGGTGTCCATCCTGTAAAGGTGAAACGGATGAGGTCGAAACCGCCAGATCGCAACAGCAGCGGCCCAAGTCCGAAAAAGAAAAAGAAAGAGGGAGCTTAAAATGGCGCCGCAGCTCCCGAGGGAGGCAGAAAGCCAAAAGTCAAATAGGGGGAGTGGGGCGAGAGCACGGACAATTTTTCCCAATCTCCGATTGTCCTCCAGTCTTCTATCGTCCTTCCTGCTGGTCAGACTCTGAGCAAGAAAGGAGTGCCGTGCCTGCTGTTTTATTTATTTCGCTTAGTTATTTCTGAGTTCAGGGTGGAGGAGGAATGCCCTTCCGTGCCCTTTCGGGAGCGCCGCAGCTTTGACCACAGCTCGATATCCTGTTGACTCAAGAGCCAGGCACTTTTTTTTTTATTCCTCTGTCTTCTTACGTTGAAGTTACTGCGCAGGTCAGTGCGTATCTGTCAATGTTGACAATTCTGATGCTATTCAGAATTTCGAAGCGACACCACGCCTCCCAGCAGCAAGTATAGCGAAGCATGGAAACGGGAGACCTCTGGTTTTCGATGCGCGACTTTCAGCGCTGGTGGTACCGCTCTTTGAGAATCCCGTTCGCTACATCACGGATGATCAACTTCATAATAATGATGCTTGCTTGCATTCTTTTCCTGCATAAAAATGTGACGCACTCGTACTTAACGCATTTAGAAGGACATTGACTTTTGAGATGGGTAAGTTGTGGCTACTGATGAGCGGACCAGATCTCGTTTACGAGGAAGAAAAAAAGGAAACAGCTCACCGAGATTCGTCAGTTTTCCCACACTGAAAAAAGAAAAAAGAAAAGGAAGGTATTTTGTACGCATTTGAGGTGCCGCTCACATCAATGTTGCCGAATGAGCACCTTCCATTTTCATTGCAACTCCATTCCAGGAATTAGATTCTCCGATTATTTCATCTCTTTGAACTCTTAGGAATGGAAACACTGGGCCCATTCGCACTCCTGGAATGGCTGAACCGTTCCATTCCATTCCTGTAGTTCCCAACCGTGAAAAAATGGCGCTTGACAGCTACACTAAGTTGCAGGCAAATAACGTCAGCACAAATCTGATGTTTTCCAACGCATATAATATACAACTGCAAACATGTGTACAACATGTCCCGAAAGCTATTGTCTTTACTTAGCCGAGCGATGGTCGCGCATAGCGCTGGTGGAAATTGTTATGGTGGCCCTGCAGACATCGATCGCGCAACCAAGCTGCAAAAAGGCTCTTAAGAGACGGCAAAACAACACCTATTTTCTTCGCAAAAGAATCGTACGTATCCTCCACTTCTAGAGATACGTAGCAAGTGAGGAGACACGCATCCTAAAAACGCGGGGGCGGTGTGGCATTGTCCCCGCCCGGTGGCCTACGACTGGTGCTGTAATCGCACATGGCCACAACAGCACATTGTCGCGTCTCGCGACGCCAGGAATGAGACCTAATCCGCCTACAACTGTACACTTTTGGCCGCTTCACTGGGGTGCAACTTTCATCCTCGAAGGTACACAAGCCGGTCAAATAACTCAAGCCGTCGGTTACCTATAAATGAGGCTGTTTCAAAATCCCCTTTGACCAGATCGATACAGCTCGCGCATAAGGACATAGACGCGCATAAGGACATAGACTCATTCCATCCCCACTCCATTCCGGGCAATATGAACCTACTTCCATTCGCATTCTATTCCTCGCAGTGCTGCCGCTATTTAATTCCCATTCCATTGCGGCACCGCGGAAGGGCGGAATGGTTCCGGAATCATTCCAACTCCGGAGCGGCAACCCCGCAACACTGGCTCACGCAATGTGCGAACGCGCGGTTCACACTCAGCTGACAGTGCTGGAAGGTGTATGCGGATAGCAAGTCGTTCGCTTCTGCTCAGGCGGTGACGTCAGAACGACGCCGAGCTCTGATTGGCTGACTAAAAATAGTGCGTAGACCCCAATGCTAGATGCCTTAGATCACCCACTATTTTTTTTTTTTCAGTCAGCCAATCAGAGCTTCGGCGTCGTTCTGACGTCACCGCCACTCCTGAGCAAGAAGCAGACGGATGCCTGCGGCTCGATCATCGTCTCCGACGATTGACTGCCTCGAGTGATCGCACGGAGGCTATAGCTGAAGTTCGCGCTGGAGAAGGGACAGCTGAAGGTTATCCCTGTCGTTTTCATCGTATGAGAAACTAGGGTGGCTCAATTGCCAGTCGAAATTCGTGTCATGTGTTACTTCAACGTATTATTTCAAAGCGTATATATCGTCGCTTTCGCACGCCAAGGGCAGACGGGAATGTTTTCACCGCCGTAGCAGTTCTTTCTCGATTCGTTTCTCATTTTCGTGATGGCGAAACAAATTAACGCCCCGTACGAAGTGCTGAAAGAAATTTGTCGTGGTTGTTAGAGTTCCTTTTCTTCTTATTTGTTTCGCGCTTCTCGGGGACGTTGAAAATAACCGGCTTGAAACCCCCTTAGTAAACAATTTACAAATGGTAAGCTGGGAGATGTCGTAACGGCTAAAGAGGCAGAGCGAATTGTCCCCTGGCCGTTATTGTCGAACGCAACCTTTATGGAATGTCGAACACTTACGAAATCAAAGATCACGAGGCGCGCATTTTTAATCTCGCCGATTTTGGAATTTCTCCTTTCAACTGCGTCCCTCGAGAAATCTGTGAAACGAACTACGAGACTGGATCGATAAAGAGACGGCTATAGACAAAGATATAGATGGGCGTACGGACGTATAGCCTGGTCGTTCCGCTGGTTACGCCGCCGAGTTGGGTGCCTCCGCCCAACTGATTTGCTGCCAGGTGCGTAAGAGGCGCCCTTTACGGACAGCTGCGTGAGTTAGCGACTCGTGGCGATCGCGGCGCCACGCCCGGCGGCGTTCAGAACCGATCAGGCAAACTGCGGCGATCGGTAGCCGTAAGTCACTTCCGCCCCCGCTTTCTCCGACCATTACGCGTACTTGATGCATGACACGAGACACGCGCATGGCAGTAAAGCACGTTAACCTTGCCATTCCTATCTTTGCGTGTGTGTGTGTGTGCGTTGGTGTGGAGCATTGCCAGCCCCGCTGCGCGAACGGTCACGCGATCCGGAACAAGGGTGGCTATGCGCTATCAGTTAGTCTCGAGTGGACAAGATGCAACTATCGTGGACGTATGCGAGCCGAAAACAGTCCTTCGCGCTTCTCATTGCCGTACACCTGCCAGTTTTTGAAAACGCGCAAGCGCGTGCGGGTGGGTGTGCGTGTCTCGAACACGCACACTTATGTACACACATACATAAGTAAGCACAAATGCGCACACACGCACACACGCTCTAAAAGAAAAAAAAAAGTTCTCGCGCACACACACAGAGAAACGGTAGGACTCCGAAGCCTCATTTCGGCATCCGCACTGTTACGCGACGACGTCCTCGGAGCTGCAGATATACCCACGGTCTGCAGTGGGAAGCCATGGGAGGTCCGTATGACGAGTCATCGAATGTCCCCCGGCAAGAAAACAACCGCTGCTGGGACGTCGTGGCGACAACAAAAAGCTCACGTTCGAACACTGAAGTGTCTTATGGGCCGGACAATCACGTCCATACGACTTGCCTCGGCCGCGGGGAGAAAGCAAAACGGCTGTCACCGCCCGACCTCCTCCAGCACGCGAGAGCACGCATGAATATGCAACAACGTTGGCGCGTCCTCAGCGTGGCGCACAGGCGCAATGCGATCTCCGTACGACTGGCCCGCCTGCCCTTGAGAGATAAGTGGCAGCAGATAGCGACGCCGCCGTGGCAACGCGAGCGGACTCCTGTCCCGCCCTTCCTTTAGCGCCCAACCCTCCCTGTCTCCGCTCTGCTGGTCCTCTCACGAGCGAGCTCGGGTGTCTCCTGAACCGAAACGGCTGCAAGGAGGTGTTGTCCTTTGCAGTGCATTTTCCCCAGTCTGTCTCTCCTTCCATCCGTCTTGCATGATGTTTCTTCTCTATGATGATGATGATGATGATGATTAACATTATTATCTCTGAACTTTTCGATCTGGATGGAGATCGAACCGGCGTGCTGGCTAGTGTATCGCCTAGCATCCTGTCTTTAAATTCAGTGTATCCTCAGTGCCATGCTGTAATCGTACCGCACTGGCGAAGTTTCATCGTCAACAGTGTGTAACAGCGTCACCACACTTCCAGCAGAGCGATCCCCGCTTTCTCCTGCAACGCCTCAGTGACCAATTTCATTTTTCGCCCGCGTAACGCGCAAAATTAAAATCGAGAGATCCCCATGACTCGCCAACACAGCCATTTTTCCCTTGCTGCACCATGCGTTCCGCACATTGTCGTTACCGGATCCACCGTAGCCTTTCCTTCTTCTCCCGCTTCTGTTAAAATTTATCCTTATAACATTGCGAAAACGTTTCCCGGTTTTCCCTAGCAAAATATCGTCTCAACTTAACAGTTAATCGACATACGATACTTTACGATCGGAACGCATAACAATATATAGTACACTACGCGATACGGGTCGCCTTTTCGTGCATTCGTGCAAGAAAAGGAAATTCACTCATTAGCAACCAAATATTTATCGTAGTCCCCAGTGATTGCAGCATAAACCAACCGTGCAACTAGTGAATGTCGCATCCTCGTCGCATTGAGTATTACCCCAACACATTCGTCAAAACCCATCGGGAAGAGACAGCAATCGATTGGCGTGCTTATTAGTTCGCCCATTGTACGTTTCTTATTTAATTTATTTATTTTTATGCGAGTAACTCACAATCAGCGTACATTTCTGAACGAGGGCACGGGATTAGAAATGGCAGATGTTCCGCAGTCGTCTCCTGTTCCCAGCGCGAGCTTCCCAACAGCGGCACCGCTCCGGTGTTCCTGCCAGTTCCCGGAATCGCGCGGCGCATGTTAAATAGCACGACGGAGGCGCGACAGTGCGCGCAGAAGGCCCGGCACCGTGGAAAGTTACGCCCTGCGGTTCCACTTCAGCATATCTTCCACACACAAAAAAAAAACGAGGGAAATCCGCTGCACAAACGAGGTACGAACAACGCCAGCATACGGCATGCAAGATGCGAGGGAGGCGACGGAGACACGTTAACGTCATGAATAGAGCCTCTGGCTGCGCCGCATAGTTGCCGTGCCACGCGGTGATGGCGCGAACCACAGCGTAACGCGGGGGAGGGGCGCGACGCGAGCGCATGTGTGGCAGGCGCAGACGAGCGACCATGCTCCCGGCAAAATTTCCGCGCCCAGCCTTCCCTTCCGCCGCCTTCTGGCTGCCGCTCATCATTCGCCACGGTCATACTTCCACCCTTCACTAGGGAATTTCCGGCGAGGATGAAGGATTGTCGGAGACACCGCATTTCCGTGGCAGGGTTAGGGCAACTTGACGCTGATCGGATTTGGACGGCGAGCGGTATAGTAGAGGCGCGTCGAGATGCTAAACGTCTGCAGGCGTTTGCTGGACAAGGCAAGGCCGTGAGCCCGCGTTGATTCGTAAGTGCTGTCCTGCAATGCGGGAGTTCACAATGACACATAATTCTGGCCGAGCTATTCGGACGAATCACGAAGACAGAATGAACGCGAACGTACATGACAGATGATGTATTGATGCGATGCCGACAGGTCGGCACGGCACCGGAGGCATTACAGAGAGGAGTGGTCGGTAACGCGTGTAAAATCGGTGGGGTGGTTCTGGAATAGGTGTTTCAGACAGACCAGGTCTGGGAGGTGGCTCCAGCTCGCTCACGTCCTGAACGAAGGAGTCACACATAGAAGCCAGTACGACACCTCGGCGTTCCAACCTTAAACTGATAATGATCGATGCGAGCTAACACGTACGGTGCGCGAGGAAACAATTGACCTTTTCTGGAAAATCGCACGAGTCATCAGCCCCACATTGCACCGCGCGGCGCGGGGATTTTTGATTGCCGTTCCGATGGAAGCTCGGGCACGCTTGTATGCTCCTTACATCCTGGAAGTGGCTCAGTTGCTCCTTTTTTTCGTCACTGCGAATTTAAAACAAACACACACACAAACACAGGCGCGCGCGCGCACACACACACACACACACACACACACACACACACACGCACGCACGCACACGCACACACACACACACACACACACACACACACACACACACACACACACACACACACACACACACACACACACACACACACAAAGAAAATAGAGCGAAGACACAAAGCCGATGCAAGCATTGTTTTGTTATCGTCCCGCTTTCCTTTGGTCGTGAAATCGCGAAATGCTAAATAAACATGAACCGCTCCTTCTTATAGTGCGTCCAAATGGCGGTGAGAGGCGCTGCGTATTTCCGGAATGGTCTCTTGGGCTATGTTCGAAATCTTACCTCAAATGGATCCGAATTACTCCCGGCGGGTCGTGTCACGTGACAACGACAGATAGAAAAGCCTTGGACGCGGGTAGGTTTTGGAACGCCAAGGTACAAAACCCTTACACTAGAGTAAGATCGAGTAAATTTTGGAACACGACCATAGTCTTTGATAATCGAGTTCGAAGGATACACTTTATGCAAGAGACTTAGACGAAGATATTTGGTGACGAAATGCGAGGTCAGACAAGTCCAGGGTTGACTTCAGTGATGCCACAGCAGCAAGCACGAGGATGACGGGTAGCCACGCCCTAAGTTTTAAGTCAGTGACTAGCGCAAGTCCGTCGGCTTCTTGCGCAGGGGTTGCAGTGACGTCAAAACGTCAAGCTCTGATTGGCTCTGATTGGAAGGATAGCGGGTAAAAAAACTGTCAAATTTGGGGTTTTTACGTGCCAAACCAACGACGGGCATCTGGCACGCCCCAGCGGAGGACTGAGGATTAATTTCGACCACCTGGGGATCTTTTGACGTGCAACCGAAAGCTCGGTTACACGGCGTCTTCTCCGCAATAAGCCTCCGTCATATTACGGGCACCTCGGCCGGGATTCGAACCCGCCACATGGGGATCCGCAGGCCGACGCTCTCGCCTTGGAGCCACCGAGGCGGCTAAGGATAGTGGGTAGACTCAATACTAGATGCCTTGAGGTGTATACCCACTACCCTTCTAATAGCGCCCAATCAAGAGATCGGCGTTCTAGCTGACGTCATCGCAAGCTCTGCTCAGGGTGCAGACCAACTTGTGCTCCCGGGCCGCTAGGCTTATCACACGACTGTGCCTTTTGTCTCCGCTGGCAGACATTTGTGAGACTTATCATAAAGACCAAGCAGATGGTAACAGTAAAAGGTAACACTGGTTACCTTTTCCCGGTTGCGTCTCAATATGTCTGCTGCCATCTTTGTTTATGTCTCTGCAGGATTTGAACTGAAGAAGGATCTAGATGGCGAAAGCGTGAAATGATGAGGGCTTCTTACTTTTTATATTAATTGTTTGCGGGTCATTAGTCTATACGCAGGTTTATAGTTTCCCTATAACTTGACTATTATATAAATGAGTGTTTCACAACTAGGCGCTTTCTTTTTCTTTTTTTTTCCTTCGTAATCCTTGAGTTTACTACGCTCGCGAGAATCTTAATGTGTCTCTCTAACGGAGCGTTACGACGAGTTGCCGGGGACGAACCCACCGGGACATTTCGGGGACGATGGCGGGTCAATGCGCTCCTTCAGTATCAGTACAAACCCACTCAGGCACCATTGCAAGACGATTTTAGCAGCCTGCGGCACTGGAACCCTGCACCGTCACACCTCGCGCTCTGCGCAAAAGCGACAAAGGGACCTCTTCAAACTTTTCCGTCGCTTATCGGAGACGTCGTCGGAGTCGTGCACGCCGAAGATAGCACGGCTCATATTACTCCTGCCAGTCTTCTAAATTTCAAAAGAGCACCAAAGATATATCGTTTCGACAGGCACGACGTGTCTTTCCAGTGCGAGGGACAAGCGCACCATTAAATGGGAACCAAATAAACCTGCAGAGAATCGAGTGTCCAAACCATTACCACGCTTTGAGAACGACGTCTTCTGACGCGTGTACGCCTAAGTAGTAAAGAAATTGACAAGTTGAACTAAAAGAATGCATCGTATAGTTTTTGAGTTAATTCTTACATACTCCCTATCGTACTATCAATCTTGCGCCTGTTTCGGCTGCATCCGTTATCACAATGGTAATTAATAACCGTTGTTCGATCTTAATGGTCGCCCTGTAGTTCCGAGCTTCTAATATTTCGCTCGCTTCTCCGTATCCGTATCCCGTGCTTCGCCCAGCGTGCCCTCTCTCAAAAGTGTGAACCCTTTCCCACGGAGCAGTGACTAGGTAATGAACGTTTGTGATGTCAACACTTGAGACTCCAGGAACCTTCTCTTTGTCTCTTAGCTTCCCACGTCTTCTTTTCCAAACTACGCCTCCTCTTCGTTTCTTTGCTCCGTCTGTCCACACCAACACCGCCCTCGCAATTCGGGGAGGATTAAAGTCAGAGTATCGTCTGCCTTGCAGAAGGATCTCTCGTTCTGCGGTCCCCGCTGCCCCTCTGGTCAATCTGGGCTCATGCGTTACCTATATCGTTCTGGACGAACGACATTTTTTTACGAGAGGGGCCATGCCCGTAGCAAAGAAGGAACAAGCTGCGTGCTATTCATTTAAATAAGAAAAAAAAAGCGTGCAAAAAAATCTCTCATTGAGAGACGCCATTGGTGCGCCCATAGAACACCGAAGTGAATATATATACTTTTTTTTTCTCACATATGAGCGTAGTACATGATCTCCTCGCCACTAAGAAAACGGTACGCATGAAACAGCTATTCCGCACCGCCGAGACTTGCATGTGAGTGCGTTGCCGCTCGCATAGCGGAAAGGCTCAGCGTAGAAGCTTCATATATCATCGAAGACGTACTGCGAACAAGTTAAACGTCCAATCAACCGAAACTAAAATGCCGCATTCGACTTATAAAGTCGACGGGAATGCCTCCACTTGCGGCCAGTCTACATGGCGCGCTTTTTCTCCGCGTCTGCGCCGCGCCTGCGCCTGCGCTTTGATCGTCACTTCCGGCGCCGGCAACGCAACGCAGCGTTTTTAGGCGCATTCCGGGATGCGTCTGGAGGAGCCAGTATATTTTGCGTCCAGGCGTCGCGTTCAGGCGTGCTCTGCTGGCGTCCAGAAGAAAACAACCAATGAACGGCCGCGTTTACTAGTTGCAAGGAGCTGCTTGAATTTTCCACTGTTTTCGCCATGATCTGTGTTTTCGCCACGAAATTTGCGACAATGGCGATAATAATAATAATAATTTTTATTTAAGAGATTGCGATACCACTCGGCAGCGTGCAAGGCTAGGCAGAAAGGTTGAGACCCTTACGCAGGTAAAGCCCAGCCCGTCGCCAAGGGTGTAGGCACATGGAATGGAAAATAAATAGCAACACCAAAGAAAATACATATGCCAAAAACGGGTAACAAATCAAAGCGGCCTCCTGAACAAAGGTGCGCGCGTGCGCGGAATTGGCGTGCCTGTACGCCCGCGCTCTGGGGGTTTAAAACAGCTTAGGCCCCGCCAATCGCTCGCAGCAGGGCGAATATGGCACTACGTTCTCTCCGCGGCATCCACACACCTTGCACAAGTCCTGCACGGCAGGCGAAACGCAAAGAAGCTACAAGGTCACCGAGATAAAGGTGGCAAATACAGGCACGCAAAGTCAACGCAACTCTCAGAATGGCCAGCTGCAAATGTTTTGGTGCGGGAGATGTGCATGTTTATTTACATACCGAAAGGTGGATATGGCAACGTGATGAAATGAGTGAAATTGAGTCACTGCAATCGCCGTACAAAAATGCGTGCTTACTATTAATAAAACCAAATATTACGGCATACACGGCTTAACGCGCGATTTCTATTTAAAATTTGCTTTTGCTTTGCGCATTCGGCTACGCGACGCTTTGAAAACGCATTCCGCAGCCGCTGCGTGTGGTTTGATCAGCGCACTGGCAACAGCCGAGCGCGCGCCGCGTCGAGACGCGCGTCTATGACGCCCGAAAACGCCAGTGCTAGGCTTTACCGATACATAACTCGCGTCACCGTTAAAAAAAGTGAAAGCTATTGAAAATGCTTTTTTCACCGCAACAGTTACCAACTACACCAAGAAATAGGGCGCTTCATAACAGACCAGTTATACTTAAGTTGACTGAAAGTTCCGCCTTTCAGCAGCTCACTGATGTCCTGCAGTTGGCGTTGTTCGTACACCACTGAAATAGCAGGAATATAGTTCACCAGCGGCGATTATCCCATTGGCGGGTGTGCACCGACATTTCGTTGAATGTCACCGGCAGAGCCAGCAACAGGACCCATGATACTGCACGCAAACGCCACTACCGGGGTTGTCCCTGTTGCGCTGTAATTTCGATAAAACAGCAGCCAGACCAATCTCCTCTGCAAACCGAGGACGCAGCTGGCGGTAGCAGTACCACCAGCACATATTTAACGCGCCTGCAGACGACCAGAGCATGGCGGGTAACTGATTTCAAACGTGATAATCGATAGCCTGAGCGATTTGTAGCGTCCGCCCCAATCGCTAAATAATGAATAACGCTGAAAGGAAACCGGCGGCTAAATGTTAACCGCGGCCCCAGTTTGCCACCCAGACGTGGTTATGACTGGGCATTGGCGCTATAATCTGTTCCAGATCAATGCGGTCGTTTTATCAATGGCGCCAGTGAACTCAATGGTTTTTCATTTTTTTCTGCACTTATCAGGCAAAGGAAAACGAACGGGCATTTCACAGGTCATTAACGTCAGATCCATTCAGCGCATTGGGCGTAAACATGTACCCAGGCCAGACGCCCTTTCGAGCGAACCGAAATCTGATTCCCCAAAATATGCGCAGTAACGGTGCCGCCGTTAAAACAACAAAACATCATTCATACAGTGATATCGAACGCATGACTGGTTTTTCAGAAAAGGATACTGACAGGTTTGTTGATCGCCATCTTTTCCAGAAGGAGATAATGCATCGGGTTCACCACCGCCTGTGATAAGCCAATATAGCGAGGAAACGATAATGACGTCGCGTCTTCGTTACCATTCAATCTCACCCTTTTCCAGAAGACAGCCACCACTATGGAGGTTTGCCCCGCGAGCGTTGTTGGGAATGCAGCGTCCTGCCTGCATCCTGTAGTGTATTGTTTTTTTTTTTAATTCAAATTTCGCCCACTTAACCTTTAAGATGAACGATAGAACCCATTTTTCACCCAGTAAAACAGCAGCATACTGAATATTTACCCAGGTCGTCTGGCAATGAACCAGTTCCAGGCTGTTCCACCAGAGTTGCTTTTTTGTTTTCATTACGCTGAACAAAGTAGTTTTGCTACGATACTTCCTGGTATGCTCTGCTTAATGCACCTAGGGCCTACGTTCGCTGATATCGGCATCCCACTCACTTATTTTCATCTCCTCTGGGGCCTTCCGTACTCAACCGGCTGCACAAAATTCTGAACTGTGCTTATTCGATTAGTAATGCTACGCAGAATAAATACGCGCACATGGACTTTCCACATCATAAGCCTTAACGTTAAATTAATATCATTATATTTCTTTTTCGTTTCCAGCGATAAAAGGTTTTACAATTTTCCACCATTTTATTTAAACCTACAAAAAGATGAAAAAGGTGTTAGCGCACCATTGCCCCTGCTGTGTGGCAATCGCACCATCGATATAATCGAGATAGCCGACAGCTACCTGGCAACCAAAATCGTCAACGCTGTAATTTGGCCGCAGTGGCTGTCGCACATCATTTATGGTAAATAACAACAGCACCTGATCTCTTAGTCACTTCCATCTCTTTTTTTTTTTATCATCGCAATACGTCGTTGCGACAGTTAATACATCAGCCTCCTGAAGGAGAATAGAATACACGTGAGCGTATGTGTGAAGTATTAAACAGAAGAAGGAAAAAAGGTGTCAGGAGAAGAACGTGGCGGCTCAGTGAAAGGTCAGGCTTGTGCTGACGCCACACTGCCATCGGCGAGACGCAGCGGGTAGTACACCAGCTGTAGTGCGATGTAGAGTGCTTCTTGCGAGTTTCTCTACCACGTTCTTGGACGTTCCTTCGTCCTTTGTTTTTACCGCTGTTCCCATTTTGTTATTTTTTCTTTTTTTTACTTTCTGTTCATAGAACTGAATCCGCGCCCATGAAAGCCAGAGGAAAGATTTTCATTAGCGTTCCGACAAATTGTCTCTCCAGCCAAGAAGCCAGCCCAGAGTTGTCCCA
Source organism: Ixodes ricinus (assembly GCA_037355805.1). NCBI lineage: Eukaryota > Metazoa > Arthropoda > Arachnida > Ixodida > Ixodidae > Ixodes > Ixodes ricinus. The sequence goes on along the minus strand of JAZHYW010011064.1, from coordinate 12,937 downwards.
CTCTATCGATTTCTTTTTTAATTTTTATCATCTTTTTTATTGTTTTTTTTCAAATTATGATTTTCACACTTATACTGTTGTTAAAAGTTATTTTCATTCCCGCAACTTCCTTTTTTTCTTTAGTTTTAAAAAGGTATTAAAATTGAGCGTAATTTTGTTTTTGAGAAGCCTATTTCGCCGCGCATGAACGGGGTTACTAATTAGCGTGATCGGAGATATATAAAACGACGTAAATCTTAGCAAATTATGCCAGCATGTGGCGTACTGTCCAGCACAAATTATGAGTGGGAGGCTTCCATTAATGCACGACGGTACATTCGTTTTGAATACTAAAGAATACTGGCGAGTTGGTAAAGCCATAAGAACAGCGCATCAGACGAGGCCAGAAAGAGGAATATCATCAACGTGAGTTTGAGTAACCGGCGCGGTGTATAAACCAGCGGCCGGAGGCGTTCTCTCTCTTTTTCCGGAAGGCTATTTTGCCTGGCTGTTGCTGATAAGTGTCGTACCAGAGGTGGCGATAAGACTGGCGTTACTTACGCCAGCGCTGTAATCTTTATGCGATATTTGTTGCCTGCACTGATATGGGCATGCTGATATGCTATCAGCGTTGCCCAGTGTATTCTTTGTTCGTCTCCGTTCCAGTCCCGTTTTTCTTTTTCTTTTTTCTTTTTTTTTTCGTCGTGTTTGTGTGTGTTAACGATGTGCGCTTTTGTGTGACGCGTGCGCATAAGGGCCAGCATGTAGTGCACATTACGGCTGTATCTTTGGCTGTCTTCAGTCACACTAACATTGAGGTTCAGGTAGCAATGGCCGTCTATGCTGTACCAAAGTGCAGATATGAGCGAGGTGCGGTACATCCACAAAGACGCCGCGCAATTTATGTCGTCTGGTATGCCCTCTGCTGGTTGCACGCAGCCCGCGGCATAACACAACAGAAAGAAGCTGGGTTACGTGCCGGGCAGAAGAGCTATAGTAGATGCGCTACCTGCTCCTGTGATAACGACCAACGCCAAACAACGCCTTCACATATTAAAAAAAGCCTGTGAGCTGAACACGTTTTCCTGTTAGCGCGCTTCTTTCAGCTCGCTTTCACACGAATTTACGATGGTTGTATTCACCAGCAAATCCGGCATTGGTAACTTGAAAATAACCAGGATAGTATGAGCTACCTTTTTCATCCTGTCTCGCTATTGCTTTACCAGACGGAGGCCTTGAACAAATTCCCACGGTATTCAGGGCGACATCCTACACGCGAGCACCGGAATCAACGGCGCTCACGGTATGAGGCGTCGCTGAACCGTTCAACAACACGCGCTGGCGCAAAACAGAAGAGCGATCGGTATACGCGACACTGAAAACATTTACGACTGTTGTCATGGCATCACGCAGGGCCAAGCACAGCGGAGTCAATGGTTCGTTACCATCGCGCAAAATCACCAATAAGATTGCTCGAATGGTGAAAGAACTTTGAAAGCAGGTGTCGAGATTCCTGAAAATGTTGAGATGGTTATCGGCGCGGCGAGCGGTAATCAATGTGGTTAGCGTAAAACGCTGAAGAAGGCAGACATGGCTCAGCGTGAATATTTGTTTGCTTATCGCTTGTTTAGTTGATACCGATAGAAGTTAAACTGAAGGTAATGCAGAGAACAACAGAACGGTAAAACGTTATAAAGGAGGCTTCAGGTGGATCAGCGTCAGGTTACTTAGATGACAAACTACAAAGAAACCAAAAGAGTTAGTAAATGGCGAAGCAGTGGATACTACAATTATAATTAAATTCCGTATTATTACCAGTATTGATTCCGGGTAATATTATTCAAGCGAAGTGATGTCGAACGTGTATTAGCGCCGCCTAAACCAGAAAAATTTGAATTGTTTCATGGTTGGGTGCGTGCGAGTGTGCGTTTATGTGTGTTTCCCCAACGAAGACAGCTCACAACAAAGTAAGTGCTGCGTATTTTTAAGTTATTTGTCCAGTGCTACCCCTTCGTGCTGAATAAAATAAACCTAACCTCTTTGTAACCGTGCTCGATAGTGTAATTCTCTCTGGGTCCGCGCTCAGACCAATCTACGATGCCCGATTCGAAGCAAATTCTGAATCACCCCAAGTTTGATCATTAACCCATTGCGATCCAACGTGGAACCTGTGTGGATTTGATCTTGAACCTACCAGATCTGGCTCGAACGTCTGTCCACTATCCGGCGACGTGACTGTAACCGGGCACAAGAAATCATTATAACTCAGCGCGAGCGTGAGCCCAATTGTCCAGGAAGCGAGCAAGCCTAACGACATTTTAGTATTTTTTTACTGTTTTTTTTTTGTTTGGTTTTTGTGTTTGTTTTCTTTTTTTTTTTTTTGTAGAACAAAAGTTGTCGGATGAACGCGGAGAAAAGAAACGCTCTCGGCGAGCCAAGCTTGTCGCAAAACAATGCTAGCTCTATGTGTGCTCTCGAGTTTAATCTCGTTTTTTTTTTTTCTTTTTAGCGTTTCGAAATTCAGCGTGATCTACTGGCTTTGCCGGAAAATATAGAAGGAAAAAAAAAGGGGGGGGGGTGGGGGGTTGACTCACTCGGCCTGATTAACGACACAAACGTCGGAAACACAGAGACTCAAAAAGCGGCCAGGCACGCCCACTCAGAACAATAGAAAATGTCGTACAACGAAAGGAGAAAAAAAAAAAAGGCTGTGAACAATAGAAAAGCGAGGAGAAAGAGAACACCCAGGTAGTAGAGTCACGGAGTCGAAATAACAGTTATTCTGAACAAGGCCCTATCCTCATACAACGAGTAATGTCGCGGCGGCTGTCTTGCTTCATTTCAGATTAAAGTTAACTGCTAATGAAATGAGATTGGTCGCGTCGCAGGTAACACCGAATATAGAAAGAAGAAGTAGAATCGAGTTAATTATATTTTTATCGGTTGCTAGAGTCACGTAACTCTGGCGCCCAGACGACGCGGCGCTTATTAATTTAGCAGCTTGTTTTTACAGGGAGTACTTTGTCTCGCGGCATGCAGTCTAATTGAAAATCATATCGTGCTACGCTGGTACGCATACATCGTAGTATACATAGCATGTTTGTTGTATTACGTAAGCTTGATATGGTTATTAGGGGCAGATTTGAGAAACGTAGGAGGGCTGGCAACACACCCTTCCCCCCAACCCCTTTTCCCAAAACATGACCCATAAATCAGCCGTTCATGGCTAATAATTTCCGTCCAATTGCTGCATTTGTCACCAACTGGCCTGAGCTACGCTAGCTATAACTTTTCCTATCTGCTACTCCCGCATGCGTCAACAATATTCCGGTCCACGGGATCCCAAAACACACTTTGGAGAGTTCGGCATTTAGGGCTAACGGTCCTCGACAAAGCATCAAGAATTATATACACCACCGTCCATTCATTTCAGTCGGTGACACCATGCACACGCGTGCGAGCAATAACAGCGCGAAGTTTCCCGTCTCCCGAACAAACTGGAGCTCGCTCGCTCGCCGGCCCAACTCCGGCATGCCGGGGCCAATCAACGCCCGTCCCAACGGCATCCCGCGTCCAACTCATCGGCCCGCGTGTCCTCCCCAAAGTAACGCTCGTCTTTCTTCCCCGCCACCGAGCTTCGCATCCCTAAAACTGCGCGAACCCGCGGTGGCTCCTGCGGGAAGTCTCCGCGCGCGAGCCTCGAATTAACTACGCCGTTCCTCCAGGGGCAAACGGGACATTACGTTCACCTTCCCTCGTTCTTCCCGAACATTGACCCTTCCCTTTACTGGAAAAGGGAAAGGCCACGGCCCCGTTATCGTCGTCGTCACAGAGATCTCCACCGGGTGCTTAGCCCAACCTAAGCAACCTCCAACCATGGCAGCGCATGGGCTCCCTGTCCTGGGGTGATTCACCTTTTTTCCCCAGCAAGCCTTTGCGCATGCGTGTCTTTCTCTTGGCTCTCCCTGGCCTTTACTCCCGCTTGTCGCCGATTTCGGAGGACCCCGTACCGTACGATCAACCTTGTCACCACCTATCTTCTGCACGGGACAATGGACCTTTTCCGAGAAGCGTCCTGCGCACGCGCGAGCGCCGATGCCAAGCGGCGGAAGTCTGCACGAAAAATCGAGGAAATTCGGAAGGAGGCTGTGGATCAGCGAGTAGAAAACGTAATTGCAGCATACATATAATTGTGTTACGCAAAAAAAGAAAGCGGACGGAAAGAATAACACGACGTTTAGAGTGGACGCCACGGATGCCCCACTTGGACGGCGCGTTGGGCACGCCCCGCTGCTCAGAGAACGAAGAAACTGGTAGCGTAGCTCCCATTATCGATTGGTAGCGCAGGTAGGTCCCTTCCTCGATTTTTAGCCTCGTGCAGCCCACCGCCTGGTGCCGTCGGTATGTGAAAAAGGTCCATTGTCTTTTTTGACGATTCTTTTTCGGGCATCGGCGGCGTATGGGAGCACACAAAATTAAAGACGTTTACGCTTCTCTGTAATGCGAAATTAGAGCGACAACTCCTTTGAGCCATTTGATTTTGCGATATACCGTGGTAAAGAATTTGAAAGATAAATATATATCTATGTATCGATGTTTTATTTTTACTACGGCTTATAAGTTATAATGGTAGTCTAGGGTGATGACGAGGAGGGTGATACGAAATTGCAGGACAGGCCCTATTGCGTTGCATATGTCGGGCGTCCACAGGCCTGCACACCAATACAGTTGCTCCAAGCTAAACTTAGAGGGGATGTTGAATGGGTAGACAGGTCTGTGACGTCCCATAACGCAACGCGCGCAGTGCCGGGGACTCTTAGGCGCCCGTTTCCGCATATAACGGTTGCGCCGACACCGACGCCGCCATGTGCTGTGGAACAGATGCCTAAAGCCCCAACCAGGTATGAAGGGCATTGTCCACTCGTCTCAGCCGCGTCAGCGTCTCCCCAGTGTCGGAGCGCGTCGCTCGAGCCTCGAGGTCACACGGAACAATGCGACGCGCGCAAGCGCGCCGATATCTGCCTGGGTCACATCTCGGCGTCGCGCCGGAAGTGGCTTGCCGGGGCAGCGAGGGATCAATCAGAGTCACGCGGGCCGGAAGTTGGAGGCACGAGGCGCTCCCGGCGCGCTCCCTCTGAAGAATCCGACTCAGTTTGCGCAGATGCGCGCAGCACGCTGCAAGGTGTCCCGATATCGCCGGGATTGAGGGTCATTGCCCTTAACGGCTGAAATTAAAATCAAAGGTTTTTACGATCTAAAAAATTCGGGTTGTGGGGATATTCGTGCGGCTGCCGTGGTTGGTCGCGCCACTTTTTTAAAGTTGCGACGGAAGTCACTCGCTGTAGATGAGCAATTTAGCCAGTGCGGTACAACCGCTAGCCTGGGGTCTTTAACGTGCACCACGCAGTAGTGATACACGACCGCACGCCGGTACGATGCTCATCCAGATCGAAAACGGGCAGGGGTGGGGCTTGAACCCAGGATCCCTGGGTTCTGCAGCGCGAGCTTTCGCTCCACGCGCGTCGAGCTGGGTGTGCGCTTTAGCCCACTCGGCCACCGACCCCCAACGATCTAAGCTTCTTCTTCGTGCCGCACTACGGCACTCTAAAACAGGTGGTTGTCGCCGATAGTCCGCTGATTTAGGACCGAGGCGATCTGGCGACACTGCGCAGCGCCTTCCGGTGTCCGTCGCGGGTTGGCGCGCGGTCCCAATGGGGCTGGTATCAGCTTCGCTTCAACGGGTCCAGACGCGTGCCGATGCTACAAGCACGAGCGTGTGGCCCTGAACAGGTGCCTCGTACTGCACGAGCGCGCGTGCTTGGCAGGGACGCTGGAAGCCCGGAGCTCGCGCTTGTAGCATCGGCTGCGTCTGGACCAAGCTGAAAACGGAAAGTATAGCCCTTTCTCTCGTCAGCAGCCGCTGACGCAGGTAGACGCCGGGATGCTGACGAAACGCGTGAAAAACGCGTCCAAAGAGTCGGGTCTTAAGAGCTGCACTCTAAAAAGCAATAGAAACTTCCGATACAAACGATACGATGCCACCGGTGATTTTGACGGGCGGAGGCATATGGGGCTGCCCTCCGTTTGCAGTTCGCAGACGACTCCCCAGGCGGCGCTTGTCGCCATCTGGATTCTCAGGCGGCGCTGGTCGCGCGTCTGGGGAATCGCGTGCAGTAAAAGCGCGGGATCGTCACGGCACGTTCACTGTGCGTGGGGGATTAGCTCGATTGTATATATATATATATATATATATATACTTTGGTATTTAAGAAGGAACCTGAAATCTGCATCATTCACCGTTAAATTAGCAGCGTATAAAACATTTGTGAGATTAGTTCTTGAGTGCGCTGATATAGTATGGGACGCCTTTACAGCATCTAAGATCAATTTAATTGAGAAATCTCAATGAAAAGCTTTACGCTTTATTTACAATAAGTATACTCTCGTACTGACTCCCTAACGGAACTCTATGCGATCGCTGACCTTTAACCCTTGGAACTTCGTCGTAAAGTCAACACGCTGAAATTTTTCTTTAATTCTATCCCATGACTGGGCTTTACTCCGGACAAGAATTACTACATTTGCCGCCGCCTTCCTCCTCGCTACCCCTCTAGGACGCAGAACGCTGTGGACCTTGTTGAAGTAGACACTTTTTTTCCCCAGGACAATACATGATTGGAATTCTCTTCCTAATATTATTTTTGTACGGGCTGGCTACGCCTCATTTATACACGAGCTTTATCGTCTTTTTCTTTTCTTTTCTGCTTTTTGCTCGGTGGACTTTGCTGTGCAAACCTGATATGTATCGTGATGTTAAGTTTCCCTTTCTCTGCATACACCTGGAACAGTGTTGACATTTTGAATGTTGTTAATATGCATAGTGCTGACCCTGTTGATTTTTTTCTCGGTGTATTGGCAGTGATGATTGTTTACTGCCCACCCCTACTAAATCTCCAATCGAAGAGGTAGTATCGATAAATAAATAAATAACAAATATCGAAATGTAGCGTCAGGCCGCAGCTCGGGCTGAGTGTGAAACGGCTCTCCCTCTAGATTAGAAAGGACGGAAAAGACTGAATCGGATTGATTAGCGGGTTTTGTGGCACGATTCAAGTAAAGGAAGATCTAGAAAGAGATAAAGTTTAGCCCTCATCCAGAGCCCAGACGACAGCGCTAAACCCAGACGTTGTCATGTTCTCCGTTACAATAGCAGTTACCCCCTCATCCCTTCAATCGACTCACTTTTCTCTCTTCGCACCTTTTATTCCTACTTCTGCTGCCCAGAAACCCACCCTAATAACTCTCCGTCAGTCCTATTTTGCTGAAGTGACCCCAATAGAATCCACCCCCACAACACTGCGCAAGCTTCTAGCACCCCTCCACCCTCCTCACTCCCCACTTCACGCAGTTTTCTCGGAACAAGCTTGCTACATACCCTCTCCCCCTTTTTCCTACCTCCTCCTCCTTTCTAATTCTAATTTCCATTGTCCCGTTCCAACTTGGGCACTTCCTCCCTGCTCCCCCACGCAACCTCCCCGTTCCGTTTGTCCGCAGAATCCAACGCCCGGCCGCCATTCTTTCAATCTAAAACACAGTGGCGAGCGCGGCTGCCCGCCGCCCCCTTTGCTTGCCACCCGTCACACCAAAGTAGGGATGCCTTCTTTCCCCATTCGCCTCCTCCTCGTTGTCCCCAAAACGTCGGCCTTCTCCCGGTACGGGCGGCCGGCCACCAGCCGGTCCTCTTTTCGGGTTCCGCGCGTCCACAAAGCCGCAGTTCTCTGGAATCCCGAATGACCCCTCTGCCACACTTCGCTCTCCACCCTTCCCGGTTTTTGAAGGGACTTCTAACGAGCAGACTGAAAACCGTATTTCCATAGAAACCGGACGGGCATTACGAAGTGTCTCTTCCCGCGTATCCAGAAAGGGAAAAAAAAATGTCGAATGCGTTTCTCTGTATTTGGAGTGGAGAAACGTAAAAAGACAGGAAGAAAGAGAGAATGCACTCTTGAGACTTTTAAGGGTATGCTTTCCAATTTTTATATTTTTATCCTTAAGTGCATTCTTGAGGGATGTCGTGCGTGCGCATCGAGTTTCAGGGAAGAATCTGTGCAACGTTGAAACTTGCGTAATCCGCAGGGTGAGGGGATTCTCAAGGCTCGGGCGTCAAAATCCCAAGCCCCTCACCTCCTCACACACACACACACGAACACGAAAACCGAACAAGTATAGTAATAAACCGTCGTAGTTCTGGCGAAACGACCTCCTTTGAAGTTATCCATCATATATTGCCTCCTTGACAAAGATAGCGATGCTCTCGCGAGTAAACAATCTCTCTCTCTGTTTTTCCCATTGTCTCCCAAGGGAACGTTTCAGAAAGCGCCCTCAGATCGTTATCGCCATTTCGCTTAAACATCCTCGGACACGGGGACCCAGGGCTTTCGAAACTTCTGCTACTGCTGGAAGCGGGTATACTTCAAAAAGATTATTGCTCGTAACTCGCACTCACCTTGCACATAAAAAGGGTCGTTCAAGATTGACCGGGGCATTTCTCCATAAGAAATCGCTGGAACAAGCGTAGCATGATGAAACTTCGCGGAGGACGTAGTCCTTCTCGAATACCCAGCGCCCGGCATGACTTAACTTCACTCATGCGCGCAGCATACGAATCCAGCTCTCATGGCGGCGAGCAATAGTGCCTGTTGGGTCTGGAGCAATCGGTACAGTAAAATGTCTGCAGAAGTGAGCAGAAGGTCAGCAGCCGAAACTTTGAGAAGATTTACAGCTGCAGTATGGGGAACAATGGTGTCGCGAACAGGAGTACAAATGGTGTCAACAGTTTGGCGAAGGAAGACATTCGGTGACAACTGAACCTCGCGGACACAACCGTCCGACCGATTGTGCGGTCGCGCAACCCAGTTGTTCCTCCTCCTAAGGATTCGGGAAGCTGTTAAAACAATGGCAGCGGTGACTGGGACACGCAAGGGGGAACACTTCTGAAAAAGCCGACATAGCTTCGCGTCGCGCTTGTCGGATTTTCTGTTTCTTCTGTGGGGATAAAGGTTCCGGTCAACCTTCAACGATCCTTGTAGAACAGGAAACTTGAATACACCTTCTCCAACACACGCAGCATCTAATTTGCAAGCGTTTTCGTTTGTGCCTGATGTTATATTAAACAACGAAGCTAAACCAGGTAATCATAAGGTTTCATTCAATTAGATTTTGATCGCACCCCCAATTCTGGCAATCCCTTCACAACGCGATCGTGAATGATATATCCTCCGATATAATATTCAATACTCTACCGAAATACGCTCAAGTCTCTAACATCCCCCCTCCCCTCCCCCCCCCCCCCCCCCCGGGCCCAACCCCAAAAAAAGAAAAAAAAAGTTTGAGTTTGTGACGCCGCACCATCCGGGGCCAGGCTAACTCCGAACTCCCCAAAACTCCCTTCGTCCTAGAACACGACCATGGTACCCGCACACCAAACCCGTCTCGTAACTCGCACTCGCCTCACTGTGGCCTCCATCGACCCTCCCATCGCAAACGGTCCTCGTTCTTCACATTAGCGCTCGTAACTACGCCTAGTGATGGCGGCGGAGCGACCATCTACTCACCCGCCATGCGCGTTCATACGCTGACTAAGCGATGCGTGCAGTGCAGCCAGATGGCTAACAGGTCGATGATCTGTACTGTCTCCCTTTTGCTGCACGTGATCACGTTCCCACCGCGCGCCCATCGAGCAGGCGCGATGCTGAAAGGGGAGAGGCGCTGATTGGTTCCGTGGGCCGCGTAGCCTCCACCTGTCACTGGTAGCTGTGAAGTCGACCGTGAGGCAGCACGGCGGACACAGCAAGCTTCATCAGACACGGTAAGTTCGAAGATGCAGCCGATTAGAAAGGCTAGCGCCGCAACGCGGGCCGACGGGTGATTACTAAAACGCTTCGTCTCTGTCACTACTGCTTTAGGCAGCAGTCAGAAAATTGCGCACACTTCGCGTGTCGCGCGCCGTCCCTCCCCTGACAAACGAACAAGCGACGGATTAGGGAGACTGGATTAGGCGGGATTTTTCGCCAGCTCTCCTCGCCGAGGGAAGCTGACGAAATACGCACTTTGCGAACAGACCGACTATTCGAGGGCATTAGCGCAATGTAAAAAACGGCGCCCTTTCTTTTTTTTTTTCTTTTTTTGTAAGTGAACATTAAAGCTTGGGAAGGTAATGCTGTACGTGCTGAAACTGGAAAGGAAATCTCGGTAGCCCGTTCTACTCCTTGTTCTCTCTGAGTTGAGACGTAGAACGACACGAGAGGCCTAGCAGCTCTGCCAACAAACACTTTCCAAAGCCTCAACTAGCCACATTGGCGGTCGCCATTTTTTTTGCATTAAACGTGTAATTGGTTTAACGCTGACGCAGCACTCGCACTGTATCTCCGGAGGAGCAAGTCGTCTGCTTCTTCTGCAGGGGTTCCGCTGACGTCGGCAGAACGACGCCGCGTTCTGATTGGTACTTCTGATTGGAAGGATAGCGGGTTGACCCCAAGGCAGCTGCCTTTGAGGTCTATCCACCATCCTTCAATCAGAGCCAATCAGAGCCAGGCGTTCTTGACGTACCAGCGTAAACCCGCGTCGTCGAAGCCAGGAAGTCTCGCGCTCGCAGGTGGGACAACGAAAGCTCCTCCCATGCCGTTCTCACCTCTTAAATGATTATAGATACGATTACAAAGGCCGTAGCACCGGGCTGTTCGTCTCCGTGGCTCCATACTGACGTAGCTGTCCGGCAGCTTTGTAACCGATCCATTTGGACACAAAAAGAAAAAGAAAAAAAACATAATAACACAATAGATCGAGGACGAAATCGACCGCCACGGTCGGTCGGACAAATGCTCAAAAAGAAGCAGATGGGGAACGGACAATGGAAGCCGGAGAAAAGCGGGCGACCGGAAAGACGTTCCGCCAACGCATTATAGCGAGACGACGGTTTGGGTATGCCGGGCAACGCGTTCGAGCAACTTCACGGTCGGCCGGAGAGGAGGCGCTGCTCTTAACCGCGCGGTGATGATTATCATCATCATCGCCGCTGTCTTCGCTTTTGGCGCGTTTGTGAAGGCTTGACATTCTGCTCAAGGCGGTACTCGCCGAAATATTTGCGAAAAAGTGAAGTTAAACATAGGATTAATCGAGAGGGCTTGCCACCAATCCAATCGCAAAAGGCTTCAAAACCGGTCTGTCTCTCTCGGTCAGTACTCTCTCGGTTGCAAGTGTGTGAACGGCGCTTAACGGTCAAGAAACGAAATGCCTCCCGCTAACGGACGAACATCAAGAATAAGCATACAAATGGAGTAACGGACACTAAGAAGAACTAGATTGTACCAACTGACCGAGCCCACCACCTGGCGCCACTATTTAATATATACTGCACAGTACGTGCGGCTAAGATAAAACAATTCCTCGCACAAACGAGCGGAACCAGAGGATGTAGCGCCAGCGAACGGAAACGGCCGGTTTGCGCTCGTTTTCTTGTCCGCAGCTGTACTTTGCATTCTCCCTGATGTTTATGGAAATAAATAACGGAGTGTAAAGTTTCGGTAGTCCCACACAGCGTGTACTAACCAGCAGAGGGTGACCCACCACGTTCCAAATTGCTACCTCATTTTGTTTTGCCCGGCTTTTTTAAGACTACGAACAACGTCTAACAAAAGTTAGATATCTAACTTGTAAGGCGAAGCTGAGCTTAGGTGCATGTTCGTCCTCCTCTTGGCGATTCTCCTCCCGCTTCGCCCACGTCAAAACAGCCGGGTCGCAGTGGTAGCCGTTTCGTGGTTAGTTCTGTTTAGTTTGTGATGCTGGTGTAGGCATCGTGTTGACGTGTTGAAGGGGTCATGTGTTGCGTGCCTAACAAGTTTTGGTTCTAGCTGGCAGTGAAATTCGACGTCTGTGCGGGACTGGCTCACAGTTGATAATTTCGGACGTGACACGCCCCGCGGCGATGTTCTGAGGCTGAGCTCTTGCACCTCATCTCGGCACCTGTCTCGCTTAAAGTGTTGAATCTACAACAAAGGCGAGCTGTATATCCTCTGTCTGGCCTACGCGTAACAAATGTAAGTGCGTACACTACGCAACACAGAAATTTGGCGCACTTTTTGTGTCTCCAGGCTCTAACTCCAATATCGTGCGAGGATTTGCATTTAGCTCCCGCCGCCTGGTTTTTAATGGGGTTTCGCGAATTCGTTGTCTAGTTCCACAGATTTTTCTTTTTCAGTTCGTGTGTAACGAGCGGGTTAACTACGAAGCGATCGGGATGTTAAATAAAAGGTTGTGAATGCAAACATTGCCTCCTCGGTGTTTCGTGACCGGCACGAACGAACAAAGGTTCTGGCGCGGTTGTACGAGATACACGCATTTTCCAATCAACTCCAAATTTTATGACACGGCATTCAGCTCCTTTGTTTATATGAAGACATGAAATAAAACATGAAAAGCAATGGTGCCGCATTCTGTAATGTTGGGCACAACGAAAACAAATGTTACGTGCGGCCTGATAGCTGATGTACTTTAGAACGTTTTTGGTTTGATTTTTTTTTCGTTCCACGTCATTTAAAAGATTATAAAAACTGCAGTCCACTGGCACAATTGTATTCGGAAAGTGCGTGTTGAACCTCAACACCGCCTGCAAAACGCCGGAGAGCAGGACGAACACGATCAAAATAAAAACAGAAACTTGGGGCGCGGGGGGGGGGGGGGGGGGAGGGAGGGAGGGCGAGATGAGAGAGAGGCGGCACTGTCTTCTTAGGGGGCGTCTGACGAAGACAGTGCCAGTGTCGAAACGTCGACGGACGTTCTGCCCCTTTCTTATCTTTATTTTTAATTGTTCATTCTATTTTCTATTTAACAATTTATTTTTGGAAGTTCTTGTGTTTAACTTTGACTTTTATTCCATTTTTAAGTGTACTCTCCGCGTAGC